>LBNU01005775.1:0-11330 GCA_014162995.1 Artemisia annua | reverse complement strand
TCTAAGCTTGTTTCATGATCTGCTTTTGTTTTGAAATGATTGAGTTGTGATTTACAATGCTCAAGTGCCCGTGTTAATGCCACATTCTTTTCTTTCAACTTTGCATTCAGTGCTTGACACTGGATATTTTGATTTTGACTAGTCATAAGTAAGATTCTCAATTCGGAGTCTGGATCAGGGAAAGGTTCATGTTGTTCAATTTGATCATTGTTATGATATGCAATGGGCGTAATTGTTTGATCAAATGTAACAACTGGGTTTATTGGATTATCATCATCAAATAAGACCACCGTGGACATTTGATCAAGTACGGAAGTAGGTAACATAGAATCATATTGAACAACTTGTTCCTCGTCTGAGACAGAAACAGAAGGAGAACCGATGTCATGTATCAGGCATGAATTGAAATCATCTTCCTGATACAGATCGTCAGTGTCATAGATTGGACCGGATTCACTTACCATGAGTTCCTGTGTGTCTGCCATCAGTATCATATCATCAGTTCCATTTGAGTCATCCGTGTCAGGAGCATAAGTTATGGTTTTCAAGAACTTTCTCTGTAAGCATGATAAGAGAAGTCGATTCATTCTGAGTTCTTGCTGTGGCTGATGCATGAACTCGAGACGTTTCCACATAGCATTAGCACTGGCATCAAAGTCCACTTTAGTGTAGATGGAATTTGGAAGACCTAGTGTTATGAACCAAACTGCTTGTTGATCAGCATCATATTGAGCAAGGTCAGATCCAATCAGAGTGTTTTTAGTTTGTAGTTGAATGAATCCTTTCGAATCAGCAATGAATTTCATTTGATATGGTCCTTTTAGAATGGATTGCAGAATAAGATCAGCTTGTGGACGACCGTTAACCCATTTCAAGAATCGTCATTTCCAATCAGTGTAAATTCCAGGTAACAACGTAGGAGGATTTGTTTCGTTACCAAAGAGTAAGACATGATGAGGGTCTGTGCTTTGACGTTGTGTATAAGGAGAATTAGAATACGGTAGTTGAGACATGATGAAAGACTTGTTTGTAAATGGATCTTGTAGAAGGTATAAGTGTTATGTCAATTCTCGAAAACTTTCCCAAGTGTGTTCTCGAAACTTTGTAGNTCGTTACCAAAGAGTAAGACATGATGAGGGTCTGTGCTTTGACGTTGTGTATAAGGAGAATTAGAATACGGTAGTTGAGACATGATGAAAGACTTGTTTGTAAATGGATCTTGTAGAAGGTATAAGTGTTATGTCAATTCTCGAAAACTTTCCCAAGTGTGTTCTCGAAACTTTGTAGATAGAAAATCTCGAAAAAATAGTCAAAGTCCAAAGATCTCGAAAGTTCTGTGTGTTCTCGAAAAGAAATCCAAGTTCACGAAAGGTACCAAAGTTCTTGATAAAATGCAAGTTATCGAGAATAATTTGAAAAAATTTTCGAAATCACCAAGATAAATAAGGATTAACAAAGTTCTCGAAAAATGGAAAATGATTTCGAAAAACACAAAAGAATTCGAAAACAGAGAATGATTTCGAAAGTTTTGTTAAGTTCTCGAAGTTTTTCACTTTTTTGAAAAAATGAACCTAAATTTTCGAGATTATACAAGCTCGAAAATATCCAACGAGTCGAAGTGTTTTCTTTCTTATACAAGAGAGAAAAGCACTGAGTAAGCAACGGAAACACCTTTGGAGCAAATCTATGGGTTCTCGAAAGTTTGGGGTTTAAAGTTCTCGAAAACTAGTAAACTTTGGCAGATTTTGTTTTTGTAAAAAGCCATCCAAAAAAAACGTTTTTAATCCAAGATTCTTGTACAACTAACCTTAAAATGATGAAATCTTAAAGAAAGTTGCAAACTTGAACCACTTTTCAAAAATTCCAAAGATTTCGGAAACAAGTACAAGTTTCGAATCACTATTATTTTTGAAAAAATTTGAGACTTTGTTGATTGTTTGGGTTTGTAGCACAAGTTTGAAGACAAAGATGTGATATAAACACGAAAAAAACAAGAAAGTAGCAAACATTTTGGAAAATAACGAGTAAAAACAATAGATTTTGGTTCGTTCACAACAAAAACAAAAAATACACCTTCTTCTAGCGATTGATACCACTTGTTAGGTCACCATATTGTAAACACAAGTATTGGTTTTGGTAGAAATGAGATGAGAATAGAGTTTGGTTGATTAGATCAATATGAAAGGTAAAAGTGCAAGAGTTTTCTTAAGATAATGAAATAACCAACAAAATGAAATGTTAATATGAGCTTGGTATTTATAAGCAAGGACTAGGGCAACATCCCTTTCTTCCTATCTTGTCCATGTCGTGGGCTTTAAGGCCCATTGGACGCCTCATGGACTTAACACATAAACATAAATAAACTAAATATTGTAGCAACCTATTACATGATCTGAAATAACCGAGACTTGATAAATAGTAATAAACTTAGATCCTAACAGTAGGTGTAACTGGATCGGCCCAGTTATGTCTTAATTGAAAATTCAAATCAAATACCTGGAATATACAGGTTACGGCGAAGCTAGATCGGCCTGACTACGCCGTAGTTATGTTAGAATGGGTAGATGGTCATGCGAATTACCAGCTACGACATAGCTAGATCGGCCTGCTACGCCGTAATTACTTACTGTTGTAGTTGTGTCCGTCATTTTGACTTTTCCTCATGGCTAGAGGAGTTAACGGCCCTCCTCTCTTCTATTTTGGTCTTTAAACCTGCAAATATGATAAACAAACAAACCAAACCAAGACCAAATCCTAAAATCTAATAAAAATGTTCAAAAAGTATCAAAAATAAAATCAAATCAAAAACTAAACCTAAGGATAGGGACGGGTAGTCTCCCGACGAGCACTTTTCTTTAATCTCTATGAGTATTTAAGTTATACTTCTGCTTCCATCATCAACGGCCATAAATTGGACGTCTCCAATAATGTCCATTGCTCACGTCATCTTGGTATACCAACAACCATCTCCACTTGTTCTTTTTGCTCAACCTGCACACTATCACCACCTAGTGCAATAAATGTGTAAAAATAATAAACATGAGCAACAAGTGAGATAAAACACATAATATAAAATTTTAGATATTGCAGATAGGGTTACGGCATAGCCCATTTACTAACTACGCCGTAACTAGTCCTGAGAACAGGCTATGTCGTAGCAATCATCACCATGCTACGCCGTAGGTCCTGTCTGAGGTCAGAATAAAATTTTTTATAATAAGAACAAGTTATGACATAACCATTATTACTATGTTATGTTGTAGGTCAAGATAAAGGAAAATAAATATTGAATTTTAATCAAACAACTAAAAATACGAAGACCGTTCCTCGGCAGCGGCGCCAAAAACTTGATGCAGAATTTACTGACCATGTTTTACATTTATAATTTCTCGTCTACCTATGGTCCACCTTATGCACTAACGGGCAGTGTACCCGGTCGCGTGTAGTGTGGGAATGGTAAGACCGAGGTCATCCCAAGAACGGTTTACTTTTAGTTGTCTAATTAGAACGATTGTCACATATTAAAGGGGGTTTTATAATATATTTTATTAATGATCAATTGGAGTGGTTCCGATGGCAAGCAATTAATGGCAAACAACTAAAGGGATGCTAATAAAGATCTAAATCTCAAATCGTTGAAAAGGGGGTAGACTCCTATGGTCAATTTGTCTACCCTGTGATCCTAGATTCCTCACCAAGGTAATGATTAGTGACCAAGGGTCATCTGGTAATCTATTCTCAGTGATAAAGATAACGGTGTTTACTATCATTTCATCTAGGGATTATATTCATTTCGGATCAGAGGGTTAAATCACCTAGATCTATCTTACACCTTGTCCTATCCAAAACTATTGTAAAATCGTGGGGTTCATCGGTACGAAGATGTAAGAGTCATTAAGTGCCTCTACTAACATGGACAAGTCAAACGGATGCGGCATGGTCAGATCTTACACCCCTCTAACTCCGTTGAGCGTATAGCATTGGTAGGTGGTCCTAGGGTTAATTTGCATGTGTATGGTCATATTGCTATCACCAAGTCACATCCCTAGCGGCTTGCTTCCTAGGGTTAATTCCACAAGCCTCTGAGGAACAACCAATGCTAAACACTACGGGAACTAGAGTGTACTAAGACTCGCCATGAAAGTATACAAACAAAACTAATAATAAACTAGAAATAAGGATCAAATAATAAACTATTAATTAATTAGGACTACGCCATAATCAATTATATCTCTACGTCGTAGTTAAATAAATGACTACGCTGTAGTTAAATAAATGATTACGCCGTAGTTAATTAATTAAACTACAAAAACAATTAAATAAAACACAATAGGCATCACGACAATCAATTAATCATGCAGAATCAATATTGTGATCAAGAATAATGAAACTGAATAAATAAATGAGTGTCGAAGTAAAATTACATATCGTGCTAAATAAGTGTTTTTGATCCCCTAGTCGAATACCGGGGCAAACCCCGAAGGATTTGCCCCTTAATTAATTGCCGTACGTCCCTTTTGCTTCTGTGTTGCGTCGGCCACCAAAAGAAAGCAAAACCAAAAGATAGATTTGACCTACGTACATGAATTCTATTTATACTAAATGAATTCTAAACTTAGACCTCCAACTTTGCCACTTGTATGCTTCAGGTCCTTGTGCTATTTTCTTCCAACTATACACATGAAAATGTGTATAATATTGACAACTTCAGCGCCTCATCATATTTTATATCATTCTCTTCGGTCCTTAAAATAAATACTTGATAATAACTTGTCGCTTTCAGTCCCTTGACTTTACTCCTTCGCGCCCAAGTTATTAACTACGGCGTAGTTCCATGACAACTACGCCGTAGGTCTTCGTCATCACGTAATCTTCTGATGTATAACCACAACTACGGCGTAGCTTAATAGTGAGCTACGCCATAAACTTCACAAAATATCTCCTACGCCGTAACTCAATGACCTGTTACGGGCGTAGTCTTCATAAAATCATTCCTACGCCATAACTCAATTACTTGTTACGATCGTAGTCTTCATATCTTCAACATTACGCCGTAGTCCAATTACTAACTACGGCGTAGCTTGTGGTTTTCTCTGTTACGCCGTAGCTCATTAGCTTGCTACGGCGTAGTCTTCATCTCTTGGGGTAAAACATCTAGCGGTGTAGTATCATCACTTAACTAGACCGCAGTGTTTGTGTCATCATAGTAACTTTAAGCGTAGTTCCCATTCTTAAGCCAATAAATCATCAATAACGTATCTTTACTCATCATTACCCTGAAACCAAAATAGGAAGAATAAGAGTATATATTCTTCATATGAATAGAAAAGATGAGCAATTCAAAGGGAAATTAACGCTTAAATCATGGGTAAATTTGATGTTATCAGTAAGACAACCACGAGATAAAAAGAAAGCACCTCCAAAAGCTCGTGAAGGTAGATATAGCAAGGGCGAGAAAAGATGCTTCGGGTGTGGCAATACAAGACACTTAGTTGGAGATTGTCCACACCAAACAAAGGACAAGAACCAAAGGGCATATGTAAGTGGTGCTTGGAGTGATAGCGATGAAGATGGTAAGAATGAAACTTGTCTCATGCCCGGATCTTCAAAAGAGGTATGTATCGAAACCGATAACTATGATATTTGCTCGTTAGGTTCACTTGAACTAGACAATATTTATGGAACATATATCATCTTAGATAACCTAATATATATTTATCTCCTCTAATCTGAGTCTAGGATTCTTTTGCGCACAAAAATTAAAAATTAGGGAAGCAATGATATCTCTTTTCTTTAAACAACCATTATGGCGTGATAATAAGAAAACTTGATTTTGTGCATAAAAACCCCAATTCTTATGTTGAAAATCTGTCACGAATAGGAAAAATCAATTTTTCTTGCATTGTTAATACAATTCAAAAACGCTTTTGGCATGCATGCACGATGCGCTCAAATCCTTTATCGGATCATGTAACAAATATGTTATCCGACATGGAAAGATGAGCAAGATTGAAATTAGGAGACTTTGGATTATCTCTTAGGATTTTATTGCATTTAGGCTCGAAGATAATCGCATCTCCACATATGTTTCATGTAGGCACACACTAGAAACATTTTCTGAAATCTGGCAAACCTTCTGGTGGCGATCCCTTATCGACCGACGGTCCCTCAAATGATAAAGGACCGCCCACCTATTTACAGGACCGTCCATTTGTTTGTGTGTCGTGACTTTACGTTCCTGCATGCTTGACCAACCTACCCTTAGGTCCTTCACTTATTCCCAATTTGCTTAAACATAATTTGAAGTAATTTAACCAAGCATGCATGCTTTGCTAATCTTGCAACCTTCCTCATCTACTTAAACCCTTCTTTCCTCCTTCCATTGTCATGGCATAACCTTCCTCATTCTCAATGTCATCCTACAAACCATCACCACCTAGAAAACCAAGAATTTCGGTCAAACCAATATGGAGGAAGAAAAAAAGCCTTGGCAATTTCATGAACCATTCAACCAACTCAAACAATCACCACGCTACTTCCAATCCCACATCACAACTTGAGGCATCATCTTCATCATTCTCATTCTTTGCCTCTCAACCATAAAATGGACCTCCATCCACTCACAATGACCATACAAACCCGATTTCTCAAGATCATTCATTACCACCACTATTGCCAAATCCATTGCCAAATGTCAACTCCATACACTCAATCAAGGCTCAAGAGTTCTCCAACCTTATTGACTTGAGCCTTCTCAATATCATTTTATCCCAAAACTTCATCCTCCAACTATGTCTCATCCCACTCTTGCCCAAGTGGATGCCTATGGGGGATATTGTGCTTGTTGCTTTTACAACCACAACCACTTTCAAAAGATGAAGAATGATCTTGACTACATCATTTCCATCCTCTTGTCATCCGGGTTTCCACAACCCTTACCCAAGAACCCATCTCCACCACATCCTCGCAAGTGCTAGAGAAGCATGCATGCTCATTAATAAAACCGGACTCTCATGAGCTATCCTAGAAGATTAGACTATGTTTATGATTGTAGACTCATGTTGTAAAAATCATATGAATGACGTTTTTATTTCTAAATAAATGAACTAGTTCCTGCATGAATATTTTCTGTTCCAGGTTATTTTTCTAGTGGCGGTCCCATACCCTTGTGGCGGTCTCCCTGTGATAACAGACCGTCCACCACTTTAAAGGACCGTCCAAAGTTTTCTATTCCTGCTAATTCTCAGTTTGTTTTGTAAGACTTCTATGTTTGCTTGTATGTTTCTACTAACCTTTTGCAGGCAAATTCCATCAATCAATCCCCGGTGCTCTCATCAAGGGGGAGCATCAAGCTAGGGGGAGTCATCATGATGCCGTCGCATTCTTGACGAAGCCTTTTTGATTCTACAAAAAGGGGGAGAAGAAAACGAAACTCGTTTTGAAAACTCATTAACATCTAGTTTTATCTAAAATTAGTTTATAAATTTTGTAATCATCAAAAAGGGGGAGATTGTCAATAAAAATAATGTCAAAAACGTCATTTGCATTATTCGGTCTCTTCTAGTCTTGATAATCACAAAATACAAACACGCGTTACGTAAAACTACGTTTAATAAGTCTTTGATCGAGAAAACTCGTTTTCGTTTCCAACATCACTTAAGGTATGTACAAACATCTACCAACTTGTATATGTGATCAAAGGACTTATTTTTCACCTAAACTTTACATTTTCATGTCAGAAAACATTTTTACAAAAGTATTTTTAAATGATTTAAAGAAATATTTTATTAAGAAAATGTTTTCAAATTTCAAATTCATAACAGCCATATTTCCCGCTCAAAACCGACAGAAATTTTTCACTAGATAAGTTTTCACCACGTCAGGACAAAAATGGGAGCGTATGTCGGGACGGTCCCTTAAATAGGGTGGCGGTCCCTTATCGATACGGGACCGTCTGGTGTTTAAGGGACCGTGATCTCTCTCATGTCGTCTATAAATACAGAACTGTTGTTTTGCTGAAAAATTTACCTCTTGTGCACTGAAACTTTCTGTTTCCAAAACATAGTCTTTGATCACATTATCGGGTTCTTAGTTGTTTACAAGTGATAACACTCATCATCCTTTCATAGTGCAAGAGAAGAACATTCGTTGTAGTTAAGAGACGAAGTGTTAAAGAAGAGTCATACTCATTGTTGTGGATTCATCATTACTTTTATTCATTAATTCTTGTATGTAATAGGACTTGAATGCAAGTCTTATATTGTGTATTGTGTTAGATCGAGCCATCGTGTTGGTACGAGGTGTGAAGCCACGTGGGCTTTGTTAGATTAGTTCTAGCTAGGATTAGGACTCGACATTCTGCTTAGTGTCGTTAAACTTGGTGTAAGCTTGTGTAAGGTTTGTTCCGCCATAAGGGAGCGTGTTGATATAGTGTTTGTGAAACTCTCGAGTGTGAGACTCGAGGAGTGGAGTAGGGACGAAGGAGTGAGCTTCGTGGCCGAACCACTATAAATCCGCGTGTCACGGTTTGATCTTTCCTTGCTTTACTTTTGTTTACTTACTTGTTATTGATTATATTTGTTGTTGTTTTGAGTTCACATAAATATCGAATCGAACATTTTCATAAACTCGACTTGTAAAGTAAACTTTCTAAAACGAAATTAAAAACGGTGAAGCTATTCAACCCCCCACCCCCTTTTAGTTTCTACAACATATACTATGTTGTTTCAAAGAACTTTGTTTATTTTAATTGTTCTATAATTGTAAATGTTCATTTAGTTTCATTCTTAATGCTTCCAATAAAAAAATTATATTAAAAGATAACTATTATCCGTACATTATATTAAAAGATACTTAGAGCACTAGGAGTGGGTGAGTGAGGATGCGGGGCGGGATCCCTCACTCACGGGAACACCGCCGCCGGTGTAACACCTGGTACTTTTCCTAAAACCCATTTCTAGCCAAACTTCTATTTTCGTACCTGAGATAATTTTAAATTTTTAATGCATGTTAAATTGGGATTGAGAAGCGTGAGATATATTGGAAACGAGAATTTATTCCTTAATTGACTCAGCACAACCTAGAAAACTCGAATTGTATTGTATTTGCCAAATTATTTGATTTATTTTGAGTTTGAGAAAAACTCTGAAGTTTATGCTTGATTTTATTGGAAAAATTATTTCGTGAACAATGGCGCAAGTTTCATAAATTTTCGAGTCCGTTTGCTATGTCGTTTGAGCCCCGAACCGTTTTTACAAGAAGTTTAGCTCATTGGCAAAGTTGGTCCCTTGAGTTTATTTTCATTCCATACCCTACACTTCTATTAATTCCAAATTTACCCTAGACTTATTCATATAAATACCCCAAATAAATTCATTTCTCTCATTTTATTTATATAAAACACACACATACATATCCACTTCTCTCTCCCCTCTCTCTCTCTCTCTTCTCTCGCCGGCGACACCCACCAACCCAGATTCCGGCCACCGGAATTTATTCCGGCCACCACCACTACCTACACCACCCACACCAATCGATAGATCGAGCTTTCCCCGTCATCACCGTACCACCCACACCCCTCCAAACACCCCGTACGCGCCTCACGCGCCACCCCCGTGAACACCGAGCACCACCGCGACCACCACGACCCTCCACCACCCTTCTACCGCCGGTATAGCACCACCACTCGCCCCTTTTTCTTTTATTTTCTTTTATTTTACAAACCCTAATTTTTATTTTTCAATAAATCCGATTTATTTATTAAATCTTTTTATAAAAATGTTTTTATAAATGTTTTAATGATAAAAACTTGTGTGGATATTGTTTTGGTACTCGTTGGCCGCGACTCGGATGGACTCACCGAGTCAACTCGGTTGACTCGGTGAGGGTTTGGTCATTTTTGTTGTTGTGGTCGAATTTGGGACTAGAGAATGTATATATTTGTGTTTGTGGTAAATTTTGAGGGTCCGTTTGGCTTGTTTGAGGCTCGACAGCCGAGAACCACCACCACCGAGCCATGGGTGGTGGTGGGGGGTGAGTTATTCTATTGTTGTTGTTATTATTTTGGTTGTTTGGATTTAGATTAGGAGGTGTTTGGATTGATTTGGTTCGGATTCGGATTGGTTTGAGTTGATTTTGGGATTGTGGTAATTATATTGTTGTTGTTTGTCGAGTTTATTTTTGGGATTTGGTTACTAGTCTCGGGAATTATTACTATTATTATTATTATTATTATTATTATTATTATTATTATTATTATTATTATTATTATTATTATTATTATTATTATTATTATTATTATTATTATTATTATTATTATTATTATTATTATTATTATTATTTAGTTTAAACGGTAAATAAATAAAACGGTTAATAAAACTATGAAACCTAAAATACATTTGACATAGTTAAGAGGATTTGGACATCGGACTTGGATCCGTATTATTATTATTGTGATGTTATATTGTGAGCTTGAATTGGACGTATTGGATTTGCGGCTATGGTTANCTTGAATTGGACGTATTGGATTTGCGGCTATGGTTATTTGGACTTATGGACCCTTTGGTACACGAGACGGTAGGGTACGTTAGGCCCTTAAAGATCTTAACGTACCTGGAACCCGAACAATACAAAATGGTCGATAAACCTAAACAACTAATGGACTACGTAAATGATATATTCAATCATATTATTATTATTTTTTTTATTTTATAAAAGGTTAGCGTTGTTTAAATAAAAAGAGTCGTTGACTCGGGAAATGTTCTATAAACGGGCAGGTCATGCCGAAATTTTGTAAAATTCTTTATAATCTTCAAAATATTTTATCAACTATTACTTATTTCGAAACCCTTTTTATTTCGACATTATTTTGGGAAAATGGGTAAAACCGAGACTTATTATTAGTGATTTATTTTTATTCGAATGTGTCTTTATTTTTTTTTCTTTTCTTTTCTTTCCATTTCTTTTCGACGATTTTCTTCGAGTGTTCATTCGTCCTTCTTGCGTATTTTGTCGTTTCGCCGACTTATTCTTTTCTATCTTTCTTCCACACGAGACTTTTGAAAACTATTTTCTTTCAAATGCCATTGTCTTTTATAAAACTTTATTCAAGCATTGTTTATTGGAATATTCGAGTACCATTGTTGAGTTATGATATTTATATTGATTAGGTTGTGCTGAGGATTATTTGTTGTGACGCATTATTTGATTGGTTGATATATCTCGTTTCATGTTATTTTTAAGGTGTGATTCATAGCCCCGCTTTTTATCTTTTAAATGTTTATAAACCCATGGGGTGAGATACATGCTTTAAATATTTTCTGAGCACAAGT
>LBNU01005772.1:61342-78287 GCA_014162995.1 Artemisia annua | reverse complement strand
AAAAACCAATCCATTCATATAATTTTCATCAATTATTATATAACACATCAAAAAATATTAATAATCAAAGTTGAGAAATTAAGACTTTGAAAAGTCAAATGGGGACAGTTATTTTGGGACGGAAGGAGTATTATTTTTATTGCAATTAGCTGTAAGGAACTAATTTACCCAATGAGAATGAAGTATTTGTTGTGTATTCAGATTTTGAGAGATTTCTTCCACTTTTATCGGAATGTCATCAAATAAAAATCATTCATTTGTTCGTATGTAACAAAAAGAAAATCGTACTTGTGTGAATTGTAAAATGCTAAATAGAGATTTTATTGATTGTGTTTTTTGTGATTTACATAATGGAATATAATCTTCATTTATAATAAAACATATCTTGGAGAATAAGTCAAGTAACCGTAAACTTAATGGACTCAAACCCACAACCGGGTTTGGGCCATAATCTAATCGTCTAATATGAATGACATATTATTCAGTTAGATACGTTGATTCGTGTTTTTCTCAGAGTTTGTCAAATAAGAGATTCACGTTACTCATTTAGATGATTAACCAGTGAAATTTTAAATTCATTTAAATAAACATTTTGTTAAACTAGGGAGTATGTTATAACTTATAAGTTCAATTAACTTGTCTTAAATACGTTTTTTAAAATATTTTAAAAAAGTTGGCTTGAAATGAAACACATTAACAAGTGACAAGAAAGGGGAAGGAATATCTTCTGATATGAAAATTCGTCATCTCCGTAATTAAAAGGAAGTAGAACCAATAAAACTCGGATAATGGAGCGTATAGACTACTTAGAAGGTATTTAACCATTAACTTTATATAACTGAAGAAAGTCAAAAGAAACGATGGTTGTGGAAAAGATTTTCTAGGTGTTTAGATTATAATGAAAGATGATAATGAATGTAGAGGCATGTACTTTAACTTTGAAGATTAAGAAGTCTTCTAGATAGTCTCGAGACTTCGTGTTAGGTGTTTATACATGAACTTAACTAGGGTTAATAGTCAAAGTATTGTTCCACTGTGTTCAATATGTAGTTAGATTCGTATAGTTGGATGGTCTATTTGAAGATAAAGTATTAATTACTTGCGAATCATAATATTTATATTTTATTTGAATTATTGTGACAACCTTATTGAGGAAAAAAAAAAAAAAAAAAAAAAAAAAAAAAAAAAAAAAAAAAAAAAAAAAAAAAAAAAAAAATATAAATGAGACCCTTTGACATGAGTAAATGTATGGCCTGAATGAGGCTCTATAAATTTCGTTTCATCTTTTTCCTAGTGAAACACAAAAAGTTGAAAATGTTAATCAGATAAAGGAACTTTTCTTTTTTCCATTCTTAATAATAGTTTCAGAGAAATTTCTGAAATGGACTAATACAAAAGTAGTTTACAAAAATGGACCATCGAAAATAGTGTTACAGAAATCTACTAAGCGAGCAAAATGAGGGGAGAGCAAGTGTTTCTCGCCATGTCCATTGTTGTCTTGTAGCACCACATCATTTGAAATTGACGAGAAATGGCGGAGAGCAAGTGTTTCTCGCCAACTCCATTGTCTTCTAGCACCACTTCATTTTCAAGGTCCTTTTAAATTGACGAGAAAGGGTGGCGAGCAATGGTGGAGAGCAAGTGTTTCTCGCCAACTTGAATGTCTTTTAGCAAAAGGGGCGAGCAAAAAAGGAGAGCAAAGGATAGTTGCTCGCTGTGTTGAAGGTCCTTAAGAAACGAACCCACATGGATGTGTCTATGTTGTATATAAGGCATAGTTGTTTCACCAAACATGAGTTTCTGGATTCAAGTCCCCAATGGATGTGTCTATGTTGTATATAAGCATAGTTTATAGTGTAAGTCCCAATGGATTCAAGGTAAAGCTAAGTGATGGTCCACATGAAATTATCAGTTTATAGTGTTATCCATGTTGTAAACTTTTACATTTTCACTGTCAGTCACAGTCCAAGGGGCGAGCAAAAGGGGAGAGCAGGTCAATACCATTTGCTCGAAATGTAGATTTTTGGTAAAGTAATTTGAAAGTGTTTATTTTTGTAATTGAGTAGGAGAAGTGTTTGTTTTGGTAATTTCCTTATAGTTTCAATACAAAATGACCTTGATAAAAAGAAAAGTTAAATACCAACTGACCTTCAGAATATAATCTAACAGGGTACTCGTGCGCTACAACCACCAATATCCTGTAACTATTTTATTTTAGTGACGGATGATTTTTCTAATTAATTATGTGTTTTATGTGATATTAACTTTATATATGGTGAGAATTTCAGGGTGGAAAATTATCTAGCCGACCCCTTTCATATATCCGCCTTTTCTTCGGTTTAGAGTTCGTCTCTTCTTACTTTCTTAGTTCACACAGGAAGATAATTTTAGTAAAGAAGAAGTGTGTTCAGTAGCATTTGATTGATATCACATTACGATTTTCAGGATTTTTCACTTTTACATTTCAAGTAACTCTTTTCTAAACATTTTTTTCTCTCTCTCCGTTTTCATTCATTTATCTTCACCTCCAGTCCTCTATAGTCTAATACTCATTGCTCCGAAAAGGATGAAAGTCAATTAATCGCATTGAAAGAGTAATGAAAACCAACTCGAATTCACCAGTTTCGTTAAGTTTTGAGCAAACCAATCGGGTTATAGTCCAGGTTCAACAATTGTTTCCCGGTTTAAGGCCATTTCTTTGTGTGTAAACTTATTTACTATTAAGTGATCGATTTTTATAAGATTACACCATTAGTTTTATAATTTGTGCTACTGCTTTATTAAAACATTTATGTCCATATAAAATGTCTTGTTCTTTCAGAGAAAAAGTTATTAATGATTGTACTACATGCTTAATCATTTAACTCGAGGAAATTGTCTTCTTCGGTTACATGTAGTTTAGATAATCATTAAATTAAGTTATACTGATTATGTTTAAATGATGTTTCTTGATGCACACATGATCATGACAAATACATTAACAATATGCATGAACCCTCGTGTATACATACATGTATATGTATATTCAACCGATTGATTACATAATTAAAGTATTTAGATTCAATATGTTTATTTGCATCAAACTGGAAAACCAAAGTGAATATGGTTTTGGTACTGCGATCATGATATATTACTTTATAATTCAAGATTGATGGTTTATAGATATCAAGGATCCAAATCGAATAAATTAAACTCAAAAGGAAATAAATACTCCGTAACAAAACTTAGCAAGTAAGGTAGCGTTTACTTATAGAAAGCCTTCTTATTTTTCTTGATTCCTTGAGAACGGAATGTTTTTTCCTTTTTAGAGAATACTTGAGAATTTTGAAAACCCGTTTAAATTGAGTTATATTTTTTTCTTTTCAAAAAGATTACATCGGATTACGACGGCCGACGGCGACCGCGAGGATGAAAGGTGGAGATATTACCGATGGTGACTGGGTTAGAATGAAATATTTGAACGGTAGATTGGAAAACCCGTATTTTTTATTTTTTGTTAGGGAGAAAAAAGTGAAGAATGGTAGATCGAGGTTTTCATTTTTCTAGTTAAAACCTGAAAAGTGAGAACTATTATTATTATTATTATTATTATTATTATTATTATTGAAAATTGTTAGAAAAAAGTTTTGACTAAACGGGTTTTCAATTTTTTCTATTTTAATTTCTTATGAAAAGTTTACTGAAAAATTGAGATGTCTTTCACCAATTAAACACACCCTAAGATCTTCAGGTCAGAATTCTGAGACTGCATACATAGCAAAAATCAAAGAGAAGATCATTAAGAAGAAAAAAATCAAAGAAAAGTTACATGTCTATAAATTTACATGTGTATATAAGATTAGCATGGTATGACGACATAAGTCTAAGACATGATGTGGAACACAAAAAGTTGATCTATATAAGATTACTCGTCTTACATGATAGAGGTTGTAACATTTCATCACGTATCAAGGGTAACGATGTACGGAAGTGTACGTGAATGCCAGATTCACATATAACCCGAATACATATATCTGATACTTGAGTACCTAGAGATCAACACCAAGCATAGAGGGGTCTAATTAGGTCTATTTAAAGGGGACCTAATGCATTAATGATTTGTACATTGCATAAATGTACAAGTCATCAATGCGTTAGGTCCACTTTTAGGTTAGTTAGGCCTCTTTATCATTTTCCCTAAGAAATTAAATTCTAAGTAACATGGTGGGATTTAAAACAGTCAAAACAAGTAGCTATGTGTTAAGTGTCTTATTCACGGTGTCTTTTGCACTTTTCTGAAGGTAATTGCTTTTTGGACAGTTTGCTTCGCGGCTTTTTGGGCTACATGGAGGGGATAAAGTTTGGCATGCCCATGTTGTGGATAAAGCCACTAAGTCAAGCGTCGACGTAAACCATTGTGCTATTGATGCGGTCGCGACGTGTCGTTGCGGTCTAGTAGTATTTATGCTACTTCAAGTTTTAAATTTATATTTAGCCGACTTATCAATAACACACACACCTAACGAGCAGTGTACCTGGTTAGTATGAATATAATGGTAAGTAGAGTGTCGATCACTAAGAGTTAAATATATTATCTAGTTAACCTAATCAGTATTTTAATATTCTAAGTTAGTTTTACAGTCTAATCTAACGAAAGGGGGGTTCAGTCTGAGTGACTGGCACAGATTGGTTGTATTAAACAGTAAATTAAACTAATGAGTACGAATCAGCGAATAGCAAACACGTACACAGATAGATAATTAGAAGCAGAAGAAGGCCTCTCCTGATAGTTAAGTAGCTTGTCACTTGTTTTATTGCTAGTTCTATATGAAGTGTTTTGCAGTTATTCCTTTCTCGGTGCATCCTTACATCGGCGAGTATAAACCCTTAATGATTACTTATGATTATCCTATTTATCTAAAGACATCAGCTAAATAGGCGAGGAACATGTATGGTAGCCCAGAAGACTCAGCTAAACACAGAGGTAATCAAAGCACTAATATAATTCACCAAAGACATCATCATATAGACTTTAATTGATGGGAAAGCAATATTAAGGGGTCCGGTCTCGTGGCCGATTTGAGCCCATCTATCCTGATGAATTAAAGTGTACTATTACAATAAAACAAAAGTACTTAATGAATTAAATACATGCAGGACCTTCTTACAGCTCTAATATATTCGATTTGGGTGTGTCTTGTGATGCTTCTTCGACTGAGTTCGTCTCCTTAGGGTTATGGTGCACACAAAATTCGTCTAGGTCTTGGGGTATTTATAGTTTCTGTCTGAGGGTTTGATGCGGCGTATCGAGTAAGTAGATGCGGCGCATTAACTTAACTTCGCGTGGGGTCCAAGATTAATTTATTCTGGAATATTCGTACACCGTCTTCAGATGCGGCGTAACTTGAATCTTTATGCGGCGCATGTCCTTCAGTGTCTTGGATCGTTTCTGGTGAAATCTTGATAGTGATACGCCGTATGTCAGAAGTGTAATGCGGTGTATCTGGTGTAGAACGAGCTTGATCTTCTTCTTTGACCAAAGTTTTATAAGCGGCGCATGATAGAATTCCATACGGCGCATTCTTCAAAGTCAGGCAATGGTCTTCGAATTCATCTAAGTATGATATTGCGGCGTATCTGTTGATAGAGATACGGCGCATCTTCTGGATTTCAGTAGACTTTTGACATCTTGCCTGTTTTGCTCCATAATTCGTCCAAAGTCGCCAAGTTTCACCAATTGCTTGTTTTTACCAGAGAATTACTAAAGTAAACAATTAAATATCGATTCTCATAGATAATGTAATAAAATAAGTCAAATAAATAGGATAAATGATGACAATAATATGTACTTATTTGATGTCATCAGCTATCTAATCTTGCTTTATGTTATGGATTACAAATAAAAAATTTAAGATAAATGCAAAATTCAATTCCGCCTTTTTTTTAATTGTTGGTGTATATGTTTGGCCCTGGCTTGATCTGTAGCTTAATAAAATCATTAACTATATTTAATTATTTTAAAGAAAACACTATTATAATAAAAGTTTGACCAAATGATTTTTTGTTGGTTCCTAACCCAACTATTATATTAGAAACTAAATCCAGCTTAGCTCACTTTGAGCTTAATTTTATGAAAGTATACTTCTTTGCTAAGTTTTAGTTCAACACTTACTTATACATATTTGGTCATACTAATTTTACATTATCTTCTATTACATATGACAAAGAAATATACAAGTTGATTTTAACTTGGATTTTTTTTTTTTTTTTTTTTTTTTTAATTTTAACCTTTCATGTATTTTTATTTATTATTTTTTTTGGGTAAAGGTTTTCCCCGATTAAATTTATTACACCAAAAAACCATGAAGTACAAAGGATGAGGTTGACTCCCTCATCTCAGTCCAAAGAGGACACTTACATGCAACACAATGCAAAAAACATAAACACAATCTAAGAATGACATGCCATTCTTATAAGTTATAACTATCAAGATATAACAAACACCTGCAACAACTAATCATGCTAAAATAGAACAATTCATAAGCTAGCTCTGCACACGTAGAAACAACTTGAGCCTCATAGTTATCATAGTAGTCCAAATCATCTTCATTGCCATACAGAAAGCCTCCTCTGGTAAGAAAACCGTACATGTAAACATTATCAACATTATACTTAGCAGTATCCGACAAGAAGACGAACTTACAAGAAAAGGCCTTACAAACAGGTATGCTGGGAAAATGCTTCAAAAGACCAGTTTCAAGCTCCCTACCAAAAGCCTTCAACAACTTGCCATAAGTCCAAAACAACAAGCCCTAAAAAAAGACTAACCCTCATCAAATAAGATACCCAAGAACAAAGAATATAGATGATAGATCAACAACCATACTTGTGTATTCCATCAGACCCATACCTTCCAAGCACGACCACAATGAGTTATCAAAAGTACTAAAACTCATGTCCACAAAAAACTCAATCATTCCAGCCAAGCAATACTTCCCGTCGATGTAATACCTAACATGAACATGCGACCAGGATCACACCCCGACCACAAGAACCATCACATACAAAAACCCTAGCAAAGAAGGTAGCCAAACACCTATTCCCAGCAGTCACGCCTTGATATACCATTTTGCATCAGGTGTTAAAGCCATCATTGACAAATAAAATAAAACTCAACTCAAAGAGTAACATGCTTGTAATAAACGTGATGAAACAATCAAACCATAGATAAAGCAACAAGGTTTCAACACCTAGTGAAATATCACTTGAGTTAGGGTACAACAACATCACGCTACCCACAAACACGACTTGCAACGCAGCACAACACCAACAGAATAACGGAACCAAAACCATTATCCGACTTATCAACTCTCTAAACCCACGTACAGAAAGATCCAAAACTTACATGATAACATGCATGATATACAAGAAATCAAACCATAAACAGAACTAATCAATACGTGCAGGAAATTAACCACTTGTATATAACGAACACATTACTTCTACCAGCTAGAAAAAACGAAACCCTAAGTAATTAAGGTTTTGTTACAATGTCAAAGAGTCAGCCATACACATCGAAACATTATAGGATATTTAGAGAAGCGCAAAGCACCAAGCAGCACACAAAAGAACGAAACCCTAACTGGGTCACGTACAGGTCAATCCATGTTAAACCCAAAATGATTTAGGTTAACTACATGTCCAACAAGGAATTAACATTGACTAATAGATAGATATAATGTAATTGCACGACGATTTGGCAAACCCTAAATTAAATTGCAAACCCTAAACAGGATTGGAGCGATCAATCAATGAGAGCTTATGAGGTTAACCAAATCGCCTGATGTCCTAATTCACTTATCTTAACCTTAGCACGCCACCTCTTCGATAAAAACTCTTCCCTAGATAATCGATTGCATACCAATGAAACGAATCAGAGATCGTTTAGAGGTAGAGAGGCGATTATGGAAAGGAGTATGACCGGAGAAGCATGGAAAAAGGTGGTGGCCGGAATTCGCCCTTATCCATTCAGATGGCCCAAATTGAGTCCACTAGTAAAGGACATGTTTTATGCTCTTATTGTCTAATAAATAATGATGATGTCGTGTTTATTGCATTTGTTAGCCTGCGAACGACTGAACAAAAACTTTTTTGATTACTGACTAAATAAACCATAGAGTAGTTAGTATTCGATATTGAATTGGATCCATTTACAAGTCCTACATAAATTATGTGGAAAACTAGAAGGGGGGTTGAATAGTTTACCGCTTTTTACGTTAATTATCTTTTGAAAACTATCCGTTTTAATTAAAGATATACTTGACGTTTTACTTTAAGATGTGAATTGAAACACTTTGACCAACTCAAAGACAATATGCAAACTAAACACAATATGTAAAACATGCAAGTAAAGAGATAGAACGATCAAACCACAACACGATTGTTTATCGTGGTTCGGCTACAAGAACCTCTCTTGCCCTTGCCCTACGTCCACGCCCCGAGTATCCAACTCAAGAGTTTCAAGCACTAGTCAACAAACTCCTTCTCGGTGGAGAAACCTTTACAATCGTCGCTTACACTTTATCCGGTACAAAGCTAGATACCGAGTTCTAGTTCGAGGTAGAACCAACCTAATGTCGCCTAATTCCTTTTTCCGACACAAGGCTAGATGTCGAGTTCTTTACCAAGGGTTCAACCACTCCCGATAGTTCTTTTACAAGGGTACAACAACTCCCGACACACTATGTATTTTGAGGCCTAAAATACTAACCGATCACTTGATACACAATACACATGAAGTATAAACTACCTAAGCTCATACATAACCAAGCTAACAAGTCTTGCAACTTTGTGTTGAAACTTGTAACTTCTTTCATGACCTTGTGAACTCCTTTGCTACATAAGAGAATCACACAAGTCAAAAGTTCCTGAGTTAGATGAGAGTATATGTGGATAATATGGCCTAAAGTGATGAGGGATTTCTTGAAAGTTGTCTTGTATTTATACTCAACAAGATGTCAGTTCTGGCGGACCCGGCGGAACCCTCACAAGGGTTCCGTCCGTGTTACTCCAGGGTTCCGCCAGGACTGTTATGGCGTGTCATTCTTATATTCGAGTCTGTAAGTGTCCTAAGGGACTGAGGTGAGGGATATCACCCTCATCCTATGTACGTCAACGTTTTTGGTGTAATGAATTTTGCCGGGGTGAATTAACCCTTTTACCCAAAAAAATACTTAAAAAATACAATACTACTCAAGCAAAAACTTAAGCTTTCTATATCATTCTGGCGGTCCATCTTAACTTCCATGAAGAATCCACGAAGAAAAATCAAATAATCATCCAAGTGGTCTTCAACGTATAATATGTTTGTAGTAGCAACGAACACCACAAACACAATCTCCACCATGGCCATCATACACTAAGTCCATAAGCAACTACCCGAAGATACGAAAGTAAACAGTAGCAGCATGAGATAGTGTAACACACAATAGACACCCTTGATTCTTCAAAAGACATCAACAAGCTCTAACTGCCAATAAACCAACCCTCAAAACCTCAAGATCAGAATTATGTCCAATAGAGAGGATTGGTAACAAATAGGGTGAATCCCCTAACATCAATAGGTTCAACCCTAACTTATAATCATGATCATGGTAGTAAGATAACAAAGAAACCCATATGCAAACTACCCAACGATCAGCAGCACCCAAGATGATTTTTGAACAAGAATCATATAACTTGACTTATACAAGATAAACATGACATTCACTCTACCAAACCCATGTACCAAGTAATCACCACAATCAAAGTTGACTTATAGGAAATATAAATCCATAGAGGAACATTCCGTAAAACCATCCAATGGAACTTGCAAATCAGATATTACGTTGAAGCTTCAAATACCACCCAAAAACCAGCGTACAATAGATATAACTTTGAAGAATTCAAACGCCAGTACCACACCAACGATCCAAGAGAATAAACCCTAAACGAGTTTAGAACAATTAAGCACCAGCCAACAAAGCGTAGTTAATATAAAACGAAACCCTAAAGTGGGAATCGTTTGGAATTAATAATAATACGCAAATAAAGAAAAAATCGTCCTTAAATAAGGATAAGTCGATTAAACACCGACTATATGAATTATGGATGTTTAAGGAACGATTTAAGAACCAACATAAGATTAATCCCTAAATAAACGATTCACAAGATCTGGTTAGGCAGAAACTTATGAATAATGATTGGAAAAGTTAGGGATTAACCAAAAAACGATTTTCTAACCCTCACAAAAGACACCAAAATCCAGTAATCTATGTGAATTAAGCAATAATAATGATCAGATAACCAAATCGTTGCAAAGAACACAAGAATTAGAGGGATTGAGGTGAAAACCGATTTGACTTTTGGCAAACCCTAAATCGTTTTTTACACAAATTCGACCCAAAACCTCAAGATTTACATCACCCAACAAAATTAATCAATGATAAACACGAATGTTAATCAATATAATAACAAGAGGAATCAGAAAAACAAGAGATCAAGGTACGAATTGAGAAAAAACAATTTAGGGAATGGCGGTTAGAAAATCACCCACACTAGGAGAGAATGTTAGGGTTTTTTCCATGTACGTGGGTTTGGGAGAGATGGAAGTTCTCTCTCCCCATGGAGAAATACGGCCACCATGTTTTGCTCTATTTCCGGTCATAAAATCCAATAACATATGTCCTCTCTATCCTTTAATGATTCTTTTCATTCTAGGGTATGCAATACATATTGTTGTTGCGATTTTTATTTAACGATATGGTGGCCGTCCTTTTATTTGATCTATATCTACTGATTTCTTCATGGTTATGTCTAATACCTATCCCTAACCGACTATACTATCTAGATCTGTTGATCGTTATTCTTTTTGTTAGTGGATCTGGTGGTTTTTTTGTGGCGGCTCATTAGGGTTTGTGATTTTTTATCACAAATCTGTTCGTTCTTATGGTTACTTATATTATCTAACCGCCTTTTGGGTGCTGATCGCTGCCTTTTATCCTAAACAATACTTAAGTCGGTTTAAGGTTTCTTAAAATCGTTTATCTACCTTGGGGCGATCTGTTGGGTTTTATGTGATCTTTGCATGTTCCTAAAGCCTATATGTCGGTTTATATCGATTATATATACATGGTGCGATCTAGTTTTGTCTTGGTCGATCCTTATATAACTCTTTTTTAGGGTTACTATCTGGTCGATTGGACTGTTTATGGTGCTTCAATGCTGAATGGAACCCTATTTTTAGGGTTTTGTCTACTTTTTTTGCTGGAAGTATACCTTCCTTGGGTATTGATTTCTTGCTGGTATTTTGTTGGTGCGCATGTTCTTAGTTTGCTGGATGTTAGTGGTTAATGGGTTTGAGAGAGATGGAAGTTAATACACATCTTTGGCGGTTTGATCTTGCAACCCTTGTTTTAGGGTTTGTTATTCAACGAATCTTATTCGATTGTGTGATGCCATTGATGGATGCTGTTTTATTTGGAAGCTAGGGTTCGTATGTACCCTATGGTGAGTTTCTTGGTTCGTATATCACATGGACCTGATTGCTGTCATGCATTGTTTATTTTCTGGTCTGGTGTGCGAAGGAATTGGATGGTTAGTTTACCTTCACAAGATTTGGTCCTGGTTCGCTTTGTGTTGCTGATTTTGTGATCGTTGCTAATGATTGTTAGGGTCTTGAAAACCCTATGTTAGTAATACTTGATCCTGTTGTCTTCGTGTGATTCTTTCATATTTGTTTGAAGATTGGTTCATGGGCTGTTGTGCGATTGTTGTTACTTAATTCAGTCCTTGGGTGATCATGGGATTTGTTGGTGCATATGACTTGATACTTGGTATTTGTCTTCATGTGTTTCATTCGTATTTGGTGGAAGATTGTTTCAAGTTCGGATATGCTGGAAGGTTGGGTTGCTTAGACCATGTTTATGCTTCATGTTCGATTTGCTTCGGAAGTCACTCTTATTAGGTTATTAGATTATGCTTTTTGCACAATACTAATAGAAGACGCAATTGATTGAAGCTGGAAGTTTGACCTACTATGACGATTTGAAGATTCAAGGATTTGTCCAATTGAATTGCATTTAATTTGTGTTATTTTTATAGTCATTGTAGCTTATGTTCAATGTAAGTTTATGTTCAATGTAAGTTATAAGAATGACGTGTCATTCTTATATGAGAGTCTGTAAGTGTCCTAAGGGACTGAGATGAGGGAAGTCACCATCATCCTATGTACTTCAACGCTTTTTGGTGTAATAAATTTTACAGGGGTGAATTAACCCTTTTACCCAAAAAAAAAGTATTTAGGGACAACGGTCCCATAAAGTAAGGTACAGTTGCTCTCAACAAGTGAGCCTTTAGGGACAACGACTCTTATCATTTAAGGGACAAATTGTCCTCATAAAGTTAGCCTTTAGGGACAATGGATCTCATCATGTAAGTGACAATTGCTCTTATCAAGTGTGCAAGAGTTACGGACAACGGCTATAAAGTAAGGTACAATTGCTCTCAAAAAGTGAGCCTTTAGGGACAGAAGCTCTTATCATGTAAGGGACAAATTGCCCTCATAAAGTTAGCCTTTAGGGACAACGGATCTCATCATGTAAGTGACAATTGCTCTTATCAAGTGTGCAAGCATTAGGGACAACGACTATCATCATGAAAAGGGCAATTGCTCTCATCAAGTGAGCAAGCGTTTAGGGACAACGGCTCCCATAAAGTAAGGTACAATTGCTCTCAACAAGTTAGCCTTTAGGGACAACAGCTCTTATCATGTAAGGGAGATATTTCCCTCATAAAGTTAGCCTTAAGGGACAAGGGATCTCATCATGTAAGTGACAATTGCTCTTATCAAGCGTGCAAGCATTAGGTACAACGGCTATCATCATGTAAAGGGCAATTGCTCTCATCTAGTCAGCAAGTGTTTAGGGACAACGGCTCCCATAAAGTAAGGTACAATTGCTCTCAACAAGTGAGCCTTTAGGGACAACGGCTCTTATTAATTAAGGGACAAATTGCCCTCATAAACTTAGCCTTTAGGGACAACGGATCTCATCATGTAAGTGACAATTGCTCTTATCAAGTGTGCAAGCATTAGGGACAACCACTATCATCATGTAAAGGGAAATTGCTCTCATCAAGTGAGCAAGCGTTTAGGGACAACGGCTCCCATAAAGTAAGGTACAATTGCTCTCAACAAGTGAGCCTTTAGGGACAACGGCTCTAATCATGTAAGGGACAAATAGCCCTCATAAACTTAGCCTTTAGGGACAACCGATCTCATCATGTAAGTGACAATTGCTCTTATCAAGTGTGCAAGAGTTAGGGACAACGGCTATAATATTGTAAAGGGCAATTGCTCTCATCAAGTGAGCAAGCGTTTAGGGACAACAGCTCCCATAAAGTAAGGTACAATTGCTCTCAAAAAGTGAGCCTTTAGGGACAGCAGCTCTTATCATGTAAGGGACAAATTGCCCTCATAAAGTTAGCCTTTAGGGACAACGGATCTCATCATGTAAGTGACAATTGCTCTTATCAAGTGTGCAAGCATTAGGGACAACGGCTATCATCATGAAAAGGGCAATTGCTCTCAACAAGTGAGCAAGTATTTAGGGACAACGGTCCCATAAAGTAAGGTACAGTTGCTGTAACACCTGGTACTTTTCCTAAAACCTATTTCAAGCCAAACTTCTATTTTCGTACCTGAGATACTTTTAAATTTTTAATGCATGTTAAATTGGGCTTGAGAAGCGTGAGATATATTGGAAACGAGAATTAATTTCTTGATTGACTCAGCACAACCTAGAAAACTCGAATTGTATTGCATTTACCAAATTATTTGATTTATTTTGAGTTTGAGAAAAACTCTGAAGTTTATGCTTGATTTTATTGGAAAAATTATTTCGTGATCAATGGCGCAAGTTTCGTAATTTTTCGAGTCCTTGCTATGTCGTTTGGACCCCGAAGCGTTTTCGTGAGAAGTTTAGCCCGTTGGCATAGTTAGTCCCTTGAATTATTTTATAAAATTTACCCTACACTTCTATTAATAACTAACCTACCCTATACTTATTTATATATAAATACCTATTTATTATTTATTATTTCATTTTCACTCATAATAAACACACACACACCTCACAATTCTCTCTCTCTTCTCCCTCTTCTCTCTTTTCGCCGGCGACCCATACCCCCTACCGGAATCCAAAATTCGGCCACCGAAATATTTTCCGACCACCACCAATTACACCCCTTACACCAAATTGTAGATCGGGACATCCCTGTCACACCCGTACCACCCACACCCCACGTAACCCCCTCGAATCTCCTCAACGCGCCACTCCCGCCGTCACAAATCACCACCGCGACCACCACACCCCTCCACCACCTTTTTACCAATGGTATAGCCACCCCACTCGCCCCCTTTTCTTTTATTTTCTTTTATTTTACAAACCCTAATTTTTATTTTTAATAAATCCGAAATTTATTTATTAAATCTTTTATAAAAATGTTTTTATTAAATATTTAATGATAAAAACTTGTGTGGATCTTTTTCTTGACCCCATTTGGCCGCGACTCAGTTTGACTCACCGAGTCAACTCGGTTGACTCGGTGAGGGTTTTGATTTTTCTTGTTTTTGTTTGATGTTGGTGACGAAGGAGTATATATTTTTGGTTTGGATTGAATTTTGAGGGTCCGTTTGGTTTGTTGTTGTGTTCGGTAGCCAACTGCCACCACCACCGTGGCTTGGGTGGTGGTGGTGGTGGGTTATATTATTGTTAATATTATTGTTGATGTATTTGTGATTGGATTTGGATTAGTTGGTTTGAGTTGAGGAGGGGTGGGGCTCGGATTTGGTTTTGAGTTTGATTTTGGAGTTGTAGTGGTTATTATTGTTGTTGTGATTATTTCGGGATTTGGTTACTAGTCTCATGATTATAATGATTGTTTATTTAGAAACGGTAAATAAATAAAACTGTTAATAAAACTATGAACCCTAAAATACATTTGACATAGTTAAGAGGATTTGGACATCGAACTTGGATCCGTATTATTATTATTGTGATGTTATATTGTGAGCTTGAATTGGACGTATTGGATTTGCGGCTATGGTTATTTGTACTTATGGACCCTTTAGTACACGAGACGGTAGGGTACGTTAGGCCCTTTAAGATCTTAACGTACCTGGAAACCGAACAATACAAAATGGTCGATAAACCTAAACAACTAATGGACTACGTGAATGATATATCCAATCCTATTATTATTTATAAAATGTTAAACGTTGTTTAAATATAAAGAGTCGTTGACTCGGGAAATGTTCTATAAACGGGCAGGTCATGCCGAAATTTTGTAAAATTCTTTATAATCTTCAAACTATTTTACTAACTAATATTTATTTCAAAACCCTTTTTATTTCAACATTATTTTGGGAAAACGGGTAAAACCGAGACTTGTTATTAGCGATTTGTTATTATTTGAGTGTGTCTTTATTCTCATTTCTTCTTCTTTCCATTTCTTTTCGACGACTTTGTTCGAGTGTTCATTCGTCTTCCTTACGTATTTTGTCTTTTTGCCGACTTATTCTTTTTCTATCTTTCTTCCACACGAGACTTTTCTTTGAATACTATTTTCTTTCAAATGCCATTGTATTTTATAAAACTTTATTCAAGCATTGTTTATTGAAATATTCGAGTACCATTGCTGAGTTATGATATTGATATTGCTTAGGTTGTGCTGAGGATTATTTGCTGTGACGCATTATTTGATTGGTTGATATATCTCGTTTCCTGCTATTGTTAAGGTGAATTCATAGCCCCGCTTTTTATCTTTTAAATGTTTATAAGAGACAGGGGTGAGATACATGCTTTAAATGTTTTCTGAGCACAAGTATTTTTGGTATGCTTTTCATGATTGGTATGCTTTCCTGACGATGTGCTAAGTAGCTTTACCTTGCCATTACAAGACCCTCTGATCATGAACCATTAATCACTTGCGAGTGAGCGCGAATATAGGGATATAGGCCTATAGGAATTGACCCTCCCACTCCTTTTGCTGGATAGGCAAATTGTGGTGTACTATATTCAATTTTGCCGGGTAATTGGCAAGTACTCAGCCTTGGGGGCACTATTATATTATGAAATTCCGTGGTTATATTGATACTTTGATTTGTTGGTTAACGTTTTGCGTGTCATGAGCTTAGCATCATCAACAATGTTATATGCACAGGGATGCCTCTATACATTGGTTGTTACCTTGATTACCCGATATTTGCATATGTTGCTCATATCTTATGATTAAAACCTTGTGCTCAACTTTATTATTTAAACCTATGGATTACACTCAACCTTTGTGTTGACTTTTTAAGCATGTGTTTCAGGTACTAATGATATTAATAATTAGCTTTGAAGCTTGATACTTGGGTTATGGTGGAGTGGCTAAGGCTGAAGAGGCATTTCTGTCAAGGCAGCTTTACTATCTTTCTATCTTTATTTGCATGTCATTCGTAAAACCTTTTTGTGTCTTTTGTTACTTCCGCTGCTAAACTTTGTTTATTTTCTGCTGCAAACTCTATTTACTTTTTCCGCTGCTACTTTGACTCAAGAGTCCTTGTACTCTAAATGGTTTGTAATTCGAATGATATGTTTTGCAACATTTATAAACGTCCCGTGTTGTGGTCGTTAGCTATAAATGTGCCTGGTTTCTATTTGCGTAATACCCCCAGCATGATAGCTGCCGTATCCGAGTTGGGGGTGTTACAGAATTGTATCAGAGCCAACGTTTATAGAGAACGAGCTCGCACTCGACTATAAACTTTTTCCTGGAGTCAAAATGTTTTGAGACAGAAAGCCGCCAGCTCTTCATGCCACTTCGCGCCCTGGTATTTATTTAAACTTTATATATACATGCTTTGATATTATGATTTGGTTTGGAA
>LBNU01005772.1:35836-46294 GCA_014162995.1 Artemisia annua | reverse complement strand
GATTCGGATTTGGATATTTGGTTTAGCCGAGTAGTGTGAGGCTCGGTTTGGGTTATGGTTTAGTTTCGGATTTATTACGTTTGACTTGGGTTTACTTTTGGATTAGTATTGTTGTTTATTGTGATTATTTCGGGATTTGGTTACTAGTCTCGGGATTATAATGATTGTTTAGTTAGAAACGGTAAATAAATAAAACGGTTAATAAAACTATGAAACCTAAAATACATTTGACATAGTTAAGAGGATTTGGACATCGGACTTGGATCCGTATTATTATTATTGTGATGTTATATTGTGAGCTTGAATTGGACGTATTGGATTTGCGGCTATGGTTATTTGGACTTATGGACCCTTTAGTACACGAGACGGTAGGGTACGTTAGGCCCTTAAAGATCTTAACGTACCTGGAACCCGAACAATACCAAATGGTCGATAAACCTAAACAACTAATGGACTACGTGAATGATATATCCAATCATATTGTTATTTATAAAATGTTAAACGTTGTTTAAATATAAAGAGTCGTTGACTCGGGAAACGTTCTATAAACGGGCAGGTCATGCCGAAATTTTGTGAAATTCTTTATAATCTTCAAACTATTTTAACAATTATTATTTATTTCGAAACCCTTTTTATTTCAACGATATTTTGGGAAAATGGGTAAAACCGAGACTTATTATTAGTGATTTGTTATTATTTGAATGTGTCTTTACTTTCTTTTCTTTTCTTTCCATTTCTTTTCGACGACTTTCTTCGAGTATTCATTCGTCTTTCTTGCGTATTTTGTCGTTTCGCCGTCTTATTCTTTTCTATCTTTCTTCCACACGAGACTTTTGAAAACTATTTTCTTTCAAATGCCATTGTCTTTTATAACACTTTATTCAAGCATTGTTTATTGGAATATTCGAGTACCATTGCTGAGTTATGATATTGATATTGCTTAAGTTGTGCTGAGGATTATTTGCTGTGACGCATTATTTGATTGGTTGATATATCTCGTTTCCTGCTATTGTTAAGGTGTGATTCATAGCCCTACTTTTATCTTTTAAATGTTTATAAACCCATGGGGTGAGATACATGCTTTAAATGTTTTCTGAGCACAAGTATTTTTGATATGCTTTTCTGATTGGTATGCTTTCCTGACGATGTGCTAAGTAGCTTTACCTTGCCATTGCAAGACCCTCAGATCATGAACCATTAATCACTTGCGAGTGAGCGCGAATATAGGGATATAGGCCTATAGGAATTGACCCTCCCACTCCTTTTGCTGGATAGGCAAATTGTGGTGTACTATATTCGATTTTGCCGGGTAATTGGCAAGTACTCGGCCTTGGGGGCACTATTATATTATGAAATTCCGCGGTTATATTGATACTATGATTGTTGGTTAACGTTTTGCGTGTCATGAGCTTAGCATCATCAACACTGTTATATGCACAGGGATGCCTCTATACATTGGTTGTTACCTTGATTACCCGATAATTGCATTTGTTGCTCATATCTTATGATTAAAACCTTGTGCTCAACCTTATTATTTAAACCTATGGATTACACTCAACCTTTGTGTTGACTTTTTAAGCATGTGTTTCAGGTACTAATGATATTAATAATTAGCTTTGAAGCTTGATACTTGGGGCATGGTGGAGTGGCTATGGCTGAAGACGCATTTCTGTCAAGGCAGCTTTACTATCTTTCAATCTTTATTTGCATGTCATTCGTAAAACCTTTTGTGTCTTTTGTTACTTCGGCTGCTAAACTTTGTTTATTTTCCGCTGCAAACTCTATTTACTTTTTATGCTACTACTTTGACTCAAGAGTCCTGGTACTCTAAATGGTTTGTAATTCGAATGATATGTTTTGCAACATTTATAAACGTCCCGTGTTGTGGTCGTTAGCTATAAATGTGCCTGGTTTCTATTTGCGTAATACCCCCAGCATAATAGCTGTCGTATTTGAGTTGGGGGTGTTACAGTTGCTCTCAACAAGTGAGCCTTTAGGGACAACGGCTCTTATCATGTAAGGGACAAATTGCCCTCATAAAGTTAGCCTTTAGGGACAACGGATCTCATCATGTAAGTGACAATTGCTCTTATCAAGTGTGCAAGAGTTAGGGACAACAGCTATAATATTGTAAACGGCAATTGCTCTCATCAAGTGAGCAAGCGTTTAGGGACAACAGCTCCCATAAAGTAAGGTACAATTGCTCTCAAAAAGTGAGCCTTNTTATGATTAAAACCTTGTGCTCAACCTTATTATTTAAACCTATGGATTACACTCAACCTTTGTGTTGACTTTTTAAGCATGTGTTTCAGGTACTAATGATATTAATAATTAGCTTTGAAGCTTGATACTTGGGGCATGGTGGAGTGGCTAAGGCTGAAGAGGCATTTCTGTCAAGGCAGCTTTACTATCTTTCTATCTTTATTTGCATGTCATTCGTAAAACCTTTTGTGTCTTTTGTTACTTCCGCTGCTAAACTTTGTTTATTTTCCGCTGCAATCTCTATGTACTTTTTCCGCTGCTACTTTGACTTAAGAGTCCTTGTACTCTAAATGGTTTGTAATTCGAATGATATGTTTTGCAACATTTATAAACGTCCCGTGTTGTGGTCGTTAGCTATAAATGTGCCTGGTTTCTATTTGCGTAATACCCCCAGCATGTTAGCTGCCGTATTTGAGTTGGGGGTGTTACAGAATAGTATCAGAGCCAACGTTTATAGAGAACGAGCTCGCACTCGACTATAAACTTTTTCCTGGAGTCAAAATGTTTTGAGACAGAAAGCCGCCAGCTCTTCATGCCACTTCGCGCCCTGGTATTTATTTAAACTTTATGTATACTTGCTTTGATATTATTATTTAGTTGGAACTTCTCCACTATTATGCTTTGGCTTATAAAATGTTTTCCGCGAAAATTTGGCTAGTGTTTTTATACCTTCCCTATGCTCTTGTAGAGTATAATGTCTGTCCCAGTCCCACCAGTTGTTGACCCATTGCTATTAGGAGACGAGATTGAGTTAGATGTTGATGTTGGTTTGGACGATGAGGTAGGTTTAGAGAATGATGTTGGTTTGGACGATGAGGTAGGTTTAGAGGATGATGTTGGTATTGAGGATGATGATGAGGAGTTTATGGATGAGGATCAGGATGTTCCTCCCATGCCACCTTCGCCTGTGATTTCATATGTGACTTATGAGTCGGATACGTCTGAGGCATTAGGATATGCGCTTGAGACTGAGGTTCCGACGACGTATGAGATTGGTGAGTCTTTGATAGCTGCTCGTGTTACTCAGTCAGAGGTCAGTGATGAGTTGAGCCGATTGAGACATGATCTCACTAGGTGTCAGGGTCGTTACGTATCGTTGGCTAGGAGAACGTGCTATCGACCGCCTGAGGTTGTGGATTTGATTAAGGAGATGATAGACGGGGAGAAGGCTGTGGATAAGATGCATGTTGGATTGCATAGGCATGCAACTAGGCTAGGTCCAGCCGAGGAGTCAGATGCTAAGTTGCAGGAGCGTTTGGATTTGCTAGATGGGAGGATGATTGAGATGAGTAAGATGGTAGAGCAGTTGACAATGAGAGAGGTGTTCCTTGATATAGACAGCAGTCGACACTATCGCAGCATTCAGTCATTATGGGATGAGCTTCATGCTATGCAGTGGCAGATGTACTACGACAGGATGGCTAGCTTCAGGTTTAGCGACAGTGTTGACGTGATGGTTGTGTATGGAGACCGTTCGAGAGGGCAGTGATTAGTCATTCATGGTTGTTAGTATCTTTGATAGTAGTTTATCTAGTACGTGTAGACTGAATAGTTCAGTTGATAGATTTTATCGGAAACTTGTACTTGTTTTGCATATCTTGTAAGACCAATGTCAAGTATGAAATCTATGATGTATTATGATGATGTACTGTTATTGATGTTGACTTATGCTATGTTATGTCTTTTCTTTTGTGGTGTTGTTTATTTTGCGCTATGATTCTGACACATTGATCAAATACTTACAAAGGTTGTGATTGTATTGATTAATAGAATTATGCCTCCTAGGAATATGACCCCAGCTGCCATTCAGCAGATGATTGATGAAGGGATTGCAGCAGCGCTTGCTGGGCAAGCAGGTGTTCCTCAGAATGTTGGACAGGCTGGAGTTCGAGTGGTTCCCGACAACCATTTCTGCACTTTTAAGGAGTTCATGGATTGTAAGCCTACTACCTTCAAAGGAACTGAAGGAGCTGTTGGATTGACTCAATGGTTTGAGAAGATGGAGTCGGTGTTTCAATGGAGCAACTGTACTGAGAACAATAAGGTGAAGTACGCAACGGGTACATTGTTAGAGCATGCCTTGTCATGGTGGAATGCTTATGCCCAAGAGAAAAGAATGGAGAATGCTTTTAGTACTTCGTGGGATGATTTCAAGAAAGCTATGGTTAAGAAGTATTGTTCTCGTAGCGATTTGAGGAAGTTGGATACCGAGTTTTACTACTTGGCTGTGAAGAGTTATGATCTTGCTGCATATGTGCGCCGTTTTCAGGAGTTGAAGGTATTCTGTGCTCACATGGTGACAGATAATGAGAAGTTACTTGAGAAGTTCATTGGAGGATTACCCGCAAGTATCCAAGGACATGTGACATCCTACAATGCTGAGACTTTGGATGATACTATCAGCATGGCTGAACGCCTTATGGATCAAGTGATTAAGCATGGTGCTGTTCAGAAAGGAAATCACTTTGACAACAAGAGGAAATGGGAAGATAACCGAAGGAACAACAACTTCAACTACCGTAACAACAATCACCACCAACAACAGAATAGGAGACAAGAGACTGTTAAAGCTTTTGTGGCCGCACCAGCACAAGGAGGAGTGAATGCTGGGCATTAAGCTCGTTGTGGTAAGTTTCAGCAGCACCATACTGGGCCGTGTGCTGTGAAATGTATGAAGTGTCAGAAAGTTGGTCATATTGCAAGGTTTTGTAGAAGCAAGGTTGTGGCAACAGGAGCGAATGCTCAGCCTGTGGTTACTTGTTTTGGATGTGGAGAGCGTGGACACTATAGGAGCCATTGCCCGAAGAATGCTGGACAAGGAAATGGAAATGCTCGAAGTAGAATGTATGTGATGGGGAATGGAGAGCAACACCAAGATCCGAATGTTGTCACTGGTACGTTTCTTGTCAACAACCTTGTTTGATTCGGGTGCCGATATGAGTTTTGTATCTTCTAAGATTGCACCGTTACTCCGGCTTACCCCAACCCCATTAGGTGTCAGCTATAGCATTGAGTTAGCTAATGGTAACATAGTTGATACCCATACTGTGATCCGTGGCTGTACCCTTAACCTTTTAGACCACCCGTTTAGTATTGATTTGATGCCGATTGAGCTTGGGAGTTTCGACGTAGTGATTGGGATGGATTGGTTATCCAAGCATCATGGGACAACGGATCTCATCATGTAAGTGACAATTGCTCTTATCAAGTGTGCAAGCATTAGGGACAACCGCTATCATCATGTAAAGGGAAATTGCTCTCATCAAGTTAGCAAGCGTTTAGGGACAACGACTCCCATAAAGTAAGATACAATTGCTCTCAACAAGTGAGCCTTTAGGGACAACGGCTCTTATCATGTAAGGGACAAATAGCCCTAATAAACTTAGCCTTTACGGACAACGGATCTCATCATGTAAGTGCAATTGCGCTTATCAAGTGTGCAAGCATTAGGGACAAAGACTATCATCATGTAAATGGCAATTGCTCTCATCAAGTGAGCAAGCGCTTATGGACAACGGCTCCCATAAAGTATGGAACAATTGCTCTCAACAAGTGAGCCTTTAGGGACAATGGCTCTTATCATGTAAAGGATAAATTGCCCTCATAAAGTTAGCCTTTAGGGACAACGGATCTCATCATGTAAGTGACAATTACTCTTGTCAAGTGTGCAAGCATTAGGCACAACGGCTATCATCATGAAAAGGGCAATTGCTCTCAAAAAGTGAGCAAGCATTTAGGGACAACGGTCCCATAAAGTAAGGTACAATTGCTCTCAACAAGTGAGCCTTTAGGGACAATGGCTCTTATCATGTAAAGGATAAATTGCCCTCATAAAGTTAGCCTTTAGGGACAACGGATCTCATCATGTAAGTGACAATTACTCTTGTCAAGTGTGCAAGCATTAGGCACAACGGCTATCATCATGAAAAGGGCAATTGCTCTCAAAAAGTGAGCAAGCATTTAGGGACAACGGTCCCATAAAGTAAGGTACAATTGCTCTCAACAAGTGAGCCTTTAGGGACAACGGCTCTTATCATGTAAGGGAAAAATTACCCTCATAAAGTTAGCCTTTAGGGACAACAAATCTCATCATGTAAGTGACAATTGCTCTTATCAAGTGTGCAAGAGTTAGGGACAATGGCTATAATATTGTAAAGGGCAATCGCTCTCATCAAGTGAGCAAGCGTTTAGGGACAACAGCTCCCATAAAGTAAGGTACAATTGCTCTCAAAAAGTGAGCCTTTAGGGACAGCAGCTCTTATCATGTAAGGGACAAATTGCCCTCATAAAGTTAGCCTTTAGGGACAACGGATCTCATCATGTAAGTGACAATTGCTCTTATCAAGTGTGCAAGCATTAGGGACAACGGCTATCATCATGTAAAGGGCAATTGCTCTCATCAAGTGAGCAAGCGTTTAGGGACAACGGCTCCCATAAAGTAAGGTACAATTGCTCTCAACAAGTGAGCCTTTAGGGACAACGGCTCTTATCATGTAAGGGACAAATTGCCCTCATAAAGTTAGCCTTTAGGGACAACGGATCTCCTCATGCAAGTGACAATTGCTCTTATCAAGTGTGTAAGCATTAGGGACAACGGCTATCATCATGTAAAGGGCAATTGCTCTCATCAAATGAGCAAGCATTTAGGGACAACGGCTCCCATAAAGTAAGGTACAATTGCTCTCAACAAGTGAGCCTTTACGGACAACGGCTCTTATCATGGAAGGGACAAATTGCCCTTATAAAGTTAGCCTTTAGAGACAACGGATCTCATCATGTAAGGGACAATTGCTCTTATCAAGTGTGGAAGCATTAGGGACAACGACTATCATTATGTAAAGGGCAATTGCTCTCATCAAATGAGCAAGCGTTTAGGGAAAACGGCTCCCATAAAGTAAGGAACAATTGCTCTCAACAAATAAACCTTTAGAGACAATGGCTCATATCATGTAAGGGACAAATTGCCCTCATAAAGTTAGCCTTTAGGGACAACAGATCTCATCATGAAAGTGACAATTGCTCTTATCAAGTGTGCAAGCATTAGGGACAACGGCTATCATGTAAGGGACAAATTGCCCTCATAAAGTTAGCCTTTATGGACAACAGATCTCATCATGCAAGTGATAGTTGCTCTTATCAAGTGTGCAAGCATTAGGGACAACGACTATCATCATGTAAAGGGCAATTGCACTCATCAAGTGAGCAAGCTTTTAGGGACAACGACTCCCAAAAAGTAAGGTACAATTGCACTTAACTAGTGAGCCTTTAGGGACAACGGCACTTATCATGTAAGGGACAAATTGACCTCATAAAGTTAGCCTTTAGGGACAACGGATCTCATCATGTAAGTGACAATTGCTCTTATCAAGTGTGCAAGCATTAGGGACAACGGCTATCATCATGTAAAGGGCAATTGCTCTCATCAAGTGAGCAAGCGTTTAGGGACAACGGCTCCCATAAAGTAAGGTACAATTGCTCTCAACAAGTGAGCCTTTAGGGACAACGGCTCTTATCATGTAAGGGACAAATTGCCCTCATAAAGTTAGCCTTTAGGGACAACGGATCTCATCATGTAAGTGACAATTGCTCTTATCAAGTGTGCAAGCATTAGGGACAACGACTATCATCATGTAAAGGGCAATTGCACTCATCAAGTGAGCAAGCTTTTAGGGACAACGACTCCCAAAAAGTAAGGTACAATTGCACTCAACTAGTTAGCCTTTAGGGACAACGGCACTTATCATGTAAGGGACAAATTGACCTCATAAAGTTAGCCTTTAGGGACAACGGATCTCCTCATGCAAGTGACAATTGCTCTTATCAAGTGTGCAAGCATTAGGGACAACAGCTATCATCATGTAAAGGGCAATTGCTCTCATCAAATGACCAAACATTTAGGGACAACGGCTCCCATAAAGTAAGGTACAACTGCTCTCAACAAGTGAGCCATTACGGACAACGGCTCTTATCATGGAAGGGACAAATTGCCCTTATAAAGTTAGCCTTTAGAGACAACGGATCTCATCATGTAAGTGACAACTGCTCTTATCAACTGTGGAAGCATTAGGGACAACGGCTATCATTATGTAAAGGGCAATTGCTCTCATCAAGTGAGCAAGCGTTTAGGGACAACGGCTCCCATAAAGTGAGGTACAATTGCTCTCAACAAGTGAACCTTTGGAGACAACGGCTCTTATCATGTAAGGGACAAATTTCCCTCATAAAGTTAGCCTTTAGGGACAACGGATCTCATCATGCAAGTGACAATTGCTCTTATCAAGTATGCAAGTATTAGGGACAACGGTTATCATCAAGTAAAGGGCAATTGCTCTCATCAAGTGAGCAAGCATTTAGGGACAACCGCTCCCATAAAGTAAGGAACAATTGCTCTCAATAAGTGAGCCTTTAGGGACAACGGCACTTATCAAGTAAGGGACAAATTACCCTCATCATGTTATCCTTTAGGGACAACGGATCTCATCATGCAAGTGACTATTGCTCTTATCAAGTGTGCAAGCATTAGGGACAACGGCTATCATCATGTAAAGGGAAATTGCACTCATCAATTGACCAAGCGTTTAGGGACAACGGCTCTCATAAAGTAAGGAACAATTTCTCTCAACAAGTGAGCCTTTAGGGACAACGGCTCTTATCATGTAAGGGACAAATTGCCCTCATAAAGTTAGCCTTTAGGGACAACGGATCTCATCATGTAAGTGGCAATTGCTCTTATCAAATGTGCAAGTATTAGGAACAATGGCTATCATCGTGTAAAGGGAAATTACTCTCATCAAGTGAGCAAGCGTTTAGGGACAATGGCTCCTATAAAGTAATGTACAATTGCTCCTATAAAGTAAGGTACAATTGCTCTCAACAAGTGAGCCTTTCGGGACAACGGCTCTTATCATGTAAGGGACAAATTGCCCTCATAAAGTTAGCTTTTAGAGACAACGGATCTCATCATCTAAGTGACAATTGCTCTTATCAAGTGTGCAAGCATTAGGGACAACGGCTATCATCATGTAAAGGGCAATTGCTCTCATCAAGTGAGCAAGCGTTTAGGGACAATGGCTCCCATAAAGTAAGGTACAGTTGCTCTCAACAAGTGAGCCTTTAGAGACAACGGCTCTTATCATGTAAGGGACAAATTGCCCTCATAAAGTTAGCCTTTAGGGATAACAGATCTCATCATGCAAGTGACAATTGCTCTTATCAAGTGTGCAAGCATTAGGGACAACGGCTATCATCATGTAAAGGGCAATTGCACTCATCAAGTGAGCAAGCATTTAGGGACAACCACTCCCAAAAAGTAAGGTACAATTGCTCTCAATAACTGAGCCTTTAGGGACAACGACTCTTATCAGGTAAGGGACAAATTGCCCTCATAAAGTTAGCCTTTAGGGACAATGGATCTCATCATGCAAGTAACAATTGCTCTTATCAAGTGTGCAAGCATTAGGGACAACGCCTATCATCATGTATAGGGCAATTGCTCTCATCAAGTGAGCAAGCGTTTAGGGATAACGGCTCCCATAAAGTAAGGTACAATAGCTCTCAACAAGTAAGCCTTTAGGGACAACGACTCTTATCATGTAAGGGACAAATTGCCCTCATAAAGTTAGCCTTTAGGGACAACGGATCTGATCATGCAAGTGTCAATTGCTCTTATCAAGTGTGTAAACATTAGGGACAAGGGATGTCATCATATAAAGGGCAATTGCTCTCATCAAGTGAGCAAGCATTTAGGGACAACGGCTCCCATAAACTAAGGTACAATTGCTCTCAATAAGTGAGCCTTTAGGGACCGCGGCACTTATCCTGTAAGGGACAAATTGCCCTCATCAAGTTAGCCTTTAGGGACAATGGATCTCATCATGCAAGTAACTATTGCTCTTATCAAGTGTGCAAGCATTAAGGACAACGGCTATCATCATGTAAAGGGAAATTGCACTCATCAAGTGACCAAGCGTTTAGGGACAACGGCTCCCATAAAGTTAGGAATAATTGCTCTCAACAAGTGAGTCTTTAGGGACAACGGCTCTTTTCATGTAAGGGACAAATTTCCCTCATAAAGTTAGCCTTTAGGGACAACGGATCTCATCATGTAAGTGACAATTGCTCTTGTCACGTGTGCAAGCATTAAGAACAACGGCTATCATCATGTAAAGGGCAATTGCTCTCATCAAGTGAGCAAGC
>LBNU01005772.1:9804-23840 GCA_014162995.1 Artemisia annua | reverse complement strand
ATGAAGGCATTATTATATCTTTTTCTGGGCTCGTGGTTAATGACTAACCTTTACCTTACCTCTTACTACTATTTCATATTTACCTTTGATTTCATTCTGTTATTTCCTTTATACATTATTCATTATTCATTCTGTTTCATTATTACTTCGTTGTTATATCTGTTCACTGGGCTTTTTTAGCTCAGCCGCGTTTTCTTTCTTACGCGGTAGGTTTTAGTGGGAAGCTGGGATATGAGTGAAGAGTGCATAAGATATTAGTGGACTTCACCTTGATAGCTATATTCTGGATTAGAGATGACTAGAAGAGATTTATATTTCAGACTTAGCATTTCATTGTTATTCTCTTTTGTAACCTTGTATTTCAGATTATTTTCCTTTGTAACCTTTGGAATTCTTTTGTACTACTTATGTTGTATGTCTGTATATGCTTTGATATGTCACCGTAATGTAGCACTTCTATCCTTGGCGGGTTGGGGTGTTACACATTTAGGGACAACGGTCCCATAAAGTAAGGTACAATTACTATCAACAAGAGAGCCTTCTAGGGACAACGGCTCTTATCATGTAAGGGACAAATTGCCCTCATAAAGTTAGCCTTTAGGGACAACGGATCTCATCATGTAAGTGACAATTGCTATTATCAAGTGTGTAAGCGTTAGGGACAACAGCTATAATCATGTAAAGGGCAATTGCTCTCATCAAGTGAGCAAGCATTTAGAGACAACAGCTCCCATAAAGTAAGGTACAATTGCTCTAAAAAAGTGAGCCTTTAGGGACAGCAGCTCTTATCATGTAAGGGACAAATTGCCCTCATAAAGTTAGCCTTTAGGGACAACGGATCTCAACAAGTAAGTGACAATTGCTCTTATCAAGTGTGCAAGCATTAGGGACAACGGCTATCGTCATGTAAAGGGCAATTGCTCTCATCAAGTGAGCAAGCGTTTAGGGACAACGGCTCCCATAAAGTAAGGTACAATTGCTCTCAACAAGTGAGCCTTTAGGGACAACGGCTCTTATCATGTAAGGGACAAATTGCACTCATAAAGTTAGCCTTTAGGGACAACGGATCTCATCATGTAAGTGACACTTGCTCTTATCAAGTGTGCAAGCATTAGGGACAACGGCTATCATCATGTAAAGGGCAATTGCTCTCATCAAGTGAGCAAGCGTTTAGGGACAACGGCTCCCATAAAGTAAGGTACAATTGCTCTCAACAAGTGAACTTCAGGGACAGCAGCTTTTATCATGTAAGGGACAAATTGCCCTCATAAAGTTAGCCTTTAGGGACAACGGATCTCATCATGTAAGTGACAATTGCTCTTATCAAGTTTGCAAACATTAGGGACAACGACTATCATCATGTAAAGGGCAATTGCTCTCATCAAGTGAGCAAATGTTTCGGGATAACGGCTCCCATAAAGTAAGGTACAATTGCTCTCAACAAGTGAGCCTTTAGGGACAACGGCTCTTATCATGTAAGGGACAAATTGCCCTCATAAACTTAGCCTTTAGGGACAACGGATCTCTTCATGGAAGTGACAATTGCTCTTATCAAGTGTGCAACCATTAGGGACAACCGCTATCATCATGTAAAGGGCAATTGCTCTCATCAAGTGAGCAAGCATTTAGGGACAATGGTCCCATAAAGTAAGGTAAATTTGCTCTCAACTAGTGAGCCTTTAGGGACAACGGCTCTTATTTTATAAGGGACAAATTGCCCTCATAAAGTTAGCCTTTAGGGACAATGGATCTCATCATGTAAGTGACAATTTCTCTTATCAAGTGTGCAGCCATTAGGGACAACCGCTATCATCATATAAACGGCAATTGCTCTCATCAAGTAAGCAAGTGTTTAGGGACAACGGCTCCCATAAAGTAAGGTACAATTGCTCTCAACAAGTGAGCCTTTAGGGACAACGGCTCTTATCATGTAAGGGACAAATTGCCCTCATAAAGTTAGCCTTTAGGGACAACGGATCTCATCATGTAAGTGACAATTGCTCTTATCAAGTGTGCAAGCATTAGGGACAACGGCTATCATCATGTAAAGGGCAATTGCTCTCATCAAGTGAGCAAGCATTTAGGGACAACAGCTCCCATAAAGTAAGGTAGAATGGATCTAAAAAAGGGAGCCTTAGGGACAGCAGCTCTTATCATGTAAGGGACAAATTGCCCTCATAAAGTTAGCCTTTAGGGACAACGGATCTCATCATGTAAGTGACAATTGCTCTTATCAAGTGTGCAAGCATTAGGGACAACGGCTATCATCATGTAAAGGGCAATTGCTCTCATCAAGTGAGCAAGCATTTAGGGACAACGGTCCCATAAAGTAAGGTACAATTGCTATCAACAAGTGAGCCTTTAGGGACAACGACTCTTATCATGTAAGGGACAAATTGCCCTCATACAGTTAGCCTTTAGGGGCAACGGATCTCATCATGTAAGTGACAATTGCACTTATCAAGTGTGCAAGCATTAGGGACAACAGCTATAATCATGTAAAGGGCAATTGCTCTCATCAAGTGAGCAAGCATTTAGGGACAACAGCTCCCATAAAGTAAGGTACAATTGATCTAAAAAAGTGAGCCTTTAGGGACAGCAGCTCTTATCATGTAAGGGATAAATTTCCCTCATAAAGTTAGCCTTTAGGGACAATGGATCTCAACATGTAAGTGACAATTGCTCTTATCAAGTGTGCAAGCATTAGGGACAACGGCTATCATCATGTAAAGGGCAATTTCTCTCATCAAGTGAGCAAGCGTTTAGGGACAACGGTCCCATAAAGTAAGGTACAATTGCTCTCAACAAGTGAGCCTTTAGGGACTACGGCTCTTATCATGTAAGGGACAAATTGCCCTCATAAAGTTAGCCTTTAGGGACAACGGATCTCATCATGCAAGTGACAATTGCTCTTATCAAGTGTGCAAACATTATGGGCTATGGCTATCATCATGTAAAAGGCAATTGCTCTCATCAAGTGAGCAAACGTTTTGGGACAACGGCTCCCACAAAGTAAGGTACAATTGCTCTCAACAAGTGAGCCTTTAGGGACAGCGGCTCTTATCATGTAAGGGACAAATTGCCCTCATAAAGTTAGCCTTTAGGGACAACGGATCTCATCATGGAAGTGACAATTGTTGTTATCTAGTGTGCAAGCATTAGGGACAACAGCTATCATCATGTAAAGGGCAATTGCTCTCATCAAGTGAGCAAGCGTTTAGGTACAACGGCTCCCATAAAGTAAGGTACAATTGCTCTCAACAAGTGAGCCTTTAGGGACAACGACTCTTATCATGTAAGGGACAAATAGCCCTCATAAAGTTAGCGTTTAGGGACAACGGATCTCATCCTGTAAGTGACAATTGCTCTTATCAAGTGTGCAAGCATTAGGGAAAACGGCTATATTCATGTAAAGGGCAATTGCTCTCATCAAGTGAGCAAGCGTTTAGGGACAACGACTCCCACAAAGTAAGGTACAATTGCTCTCAGCAAGTGAGCTTTATGGACAGCAGCTTTTATCATGTAAGGGAAGAATTGCCCTCAAAAAGTTAGCCTTTAGGGACAACGGATCTCAGCATCTAAGTGACACTTATCAAGTGTGCAAGCATTAGAGACAACGACTATCATCATGTAAAGGGCAATTGCTCTCATCAAGTGAGCAAGCGTTTAGGGACAACGGTCCCATAAAGTAAGGTACAATTGCTCTCAACAAGTGAGCCTTTAGGGACTACGACTCTTATCATGTAAGGGACAAATTTCCCTCATAAAGTTAGCCTTTTGGGACAACGGATCTCATCATGAAAGTGACAATTGCTCTTATCAAGTGTGCAAGCGTTAGAAACAACAGCTATAATCATGTAAAGGGCAATTGCTCTCATCAAGTAAGCAAGCGGTTAGGGACAATAGCTCCCATAAAGTAAGGTACAATTGCTCTCAAAAAGTGAGCCTTTTGGGACAGCAGCTCTTATCATGTAAGGGACAAATTGCCCTCATAAAGTTAGCCTTTAGGGACAACGGATCTCAACATGTAAGTGACAATTGCTCTTATCAAGTGTGCAAGCATTAGGGACAACGGCTATTATCATGTAAAGGGCAATTGCTCTCATCAAGTGAGCAAGCATTTTGTAAAACCCTAAATTCCATAATACTAATTTTGCGTATAATTTTAAATTTTCTAAATTACGCTACAAGTAATGATAAACGTGAATATAATTTAACGAAGTAACCATAAATCCATAAAATTACAACGAAATCTCATATTGAAATTCCGAACATATTTTGAATCCGAAAATACTTGAAAACCTAAAATAAAACTCAAGAACTATTTAACGCGACACGAATATTTTTGGGTTGTTTTCTTTATTTCACAAACAATAAATAACAACAAGAACCCAAGTAATATGAGCCCATAAATCTTTCTTTGGCCTTTGGCCCATTCACGACCCAAACACAAACATAAAAAGATCTGGTGTATGTTTTTTTTTCTGTTATATGTACGCACAACAAAACCCTAAGACACAAAAGGGGCGGCTGTTCTAATTTGCTCATTCATTCCTATTCGATTCTAAGGAGAAAAGGGTGCAAGGACTTTGGTTGTTGATTGTATTTGACCCTGGTTTGAAGAGGGTTTGATTTGGTTTTATTTCGGCTTTGCTTTGATCCTTTTGGTTCCTTATTCTTTCCATTCGATCCACATAAAGGTACACATGATAAACCTTGTTCAATATGCTCCTTTACACGTTTATTACTCTTGGTTTTGTTTGGGTTTGAATCGGATTATAAATGGATACAAAAGATACGAGCAAATCATCACATGAAATCATGAACATTACGCCTTGTGAAACTGTTTTTGTGTCATCCTCCAGCCCCATGTCGACCTGAATATAACCATAAACAAGTCCTAATTATATGTCATAATAAGCTATTAATGATGTGTTAAAAGATTAGAAACCCTAGGCATTAATTAAGGGTTGATTAGGGTTTACAAAGTTAAGTTGTGATTTTTCTGTCTTAACTGTTGCTGACAGAAAATTTGGGTCAATTGAATGGGGTCTATTTTAATGATACCAACGTGTCTTTGCTTGATTTTTGAGTCTAAAACCAAGTACTATTTGTCTAGTTTCTGGAAATATAAATTTCATGGTGATTGGAGGTCGGGAGGTAAGCGTTTTGAATATTATAAGATTAAGTGTCAAAGCTGAGTAATCGGGTCTGAAAATCAGTTTTGGTTTTGGATTTTTCATTTTCAAACCGTAAAGAGCTGAGAGCTCTCCTTTTACAGTGGTAATATTTGGGTAATGTGGGACTTCCTGGAATTTTTGTGAATTTTTCTGAAAGGTCTTAATATGTTTCTTAAATGCAAACTTTCAGGGTGTTTCTGCAGTTCACTTTCTGGACTTGTTTTGATAAACGATTTTCGAAATGGTATTTACACATGTTAATAAATTCTGGAAAAATTCCAGTAGACTCTTAGGTCATTTAAGTCTCTGTGAGAATTTTTGTGAATTTTACTTCTGAGTTCTGATGTGGTTCTATAATTCGTAGATGTGTGACCTGATTATACATAAAAGCTGAAATTGAAATAATAAGCTAATGGATGGTGTAACTTAACTATAAAAGATGTATTGTGACCCTATGCTATACTTATTCATTAATATGACATCTAAGGATATAATTAAGATATCTAAATACCTCTCATAATCTAATTTGATATAAAACATGATTAGTGTGTTTATGAATGTTAAACTATATATAAAATCCTAAACTTATTATTTTGGTCATGAAACTAATATTACATTAGTAGCCATAAGAAGTAAGTAAACGGGATTGTAATCATTTGTAAACCCAAATTATGATAAATGTAACCCTAGGTTATTAAATATAGAATCTGCTAAATCTGAAAAGTTACGAGATATAAAAAAAACCGGCTCCTTTGGAAACTTGATAAATAAGGAAACTCTCTAAAAATGGAAACTTACTAAATTGGGAAACCTACCTAAAATAGAAAGTTACTTAAAATGGTTAAACTACTTAAAAAGAAAACTTACTATTTTTGGAAATTTGCTAAAAAAGGAAAGTTAATAAAAATGGCAAGTCGACTAAAACGAGTAATCTGCTTTAAAATAAGTTATTATTAATAAGGTGTTCATATATTCGTGTAGATTCGCTGAAGAAGGAGTTTGCTTCTGACATTATTGTTTCTGTTATGTTTGCACTGTAGTCTAAGGTACAGATATTCTTACCTTTTCAGTAAAGGTTTCTCATGACTTCCTTTTTTTTTGATCTCTCATTTTGTTTAGGGTTCCCGATGCTATTGCTATGAAACCCCATTTTATTTTCTGAACCTTTTCCGTTATGAACCTTTGCTATCTGAACCTTCTGATTTTGAGCCTTCTGATTTGGGCCTTTTTTATATGACCTAGGATATGGACTCTGATATGATCTGATTATGATGACTTATGATCTGTGTCATTCATGACATTCTGTTGACCTATTCTGTTGACCTATTCTATTGACCTATTCTGTTTGACCTATTCTAGTTTGACACCCGAGCCAAATTTATTTCACTAGGCATGGGGGTTCCATGTCCGTGTCAGGGATGCACCTCTGGCATGACTCCAGGGCAGTGGAGTGATGTTCTGCCACGTCCCCTTTCTGTTATGTTATGTGCACACTTTATGATATGATTTATTATGGCCAATCTGATTTCTGTGGGGGCGTATGGATGCATCCTAGATCTGTTTCTGTTATCTGTTATCTGTATCTGGTGAATGTGGCTGTGTGTGCAATACACGTCCTTCACAACCCATTGAGGTCACCCCTCTGTTTACATCTGATATTCTGAGGCCTCCCCTCATTATGACTATAACTATGATTATGATTTTGATGAAGGCATTATTATATCTTTTTCTGGGCTCGTGGTTAATGACTAACCTTTACCTTACCTCTTACTACTATTTCATACTTACCTTTGATTTCATTCTGTTATTTCCTTTATACATTATTCATTATTCATTCTGTTTCATTATTACTTCGTTGTTATATCTGTTCACTGGGCTTTTTTAGCTCAGCCGCGTTTTCTTTCTTACGCGGCAGGTTTTAGTGGGAAGCTAGGATATGAGTGAAGAGTGCATAAGATATTAGTGGACTTCACCTTGATAGCTATATTCTGGATTAGAGATGACTAGAAGAGATTTATATTTCAGACTTAGCATTTCATTGTTATTCTCTTTTGTAACCTTGTATTTCAGATTATTTTCCTTTGTAACCTTTGGAATTCTTTTGTACTACTTATGTTGTATGTCTGTATATGCTTTGATATGTCACCGTAATGTAGCACTTCTATCCTTGTCGGGTTGGGGTGTTACACATTTAGGGACAACGGTCCCATAAAGTAAGGTACAATTACTATCAACAAGAGAGCCTTCTAGGGACAACGGCTCTTATCATGTAAGGGAAAAATTGCCCTCACAAAGTTAGCCTTTAGGGACAACGGATCTCATCATGTAAGTGACAATTGCTATTATCAAGTGTGTAAGCGTTAGGGACAACAGCTATAATCATGTAAAGGGCAATTGCTCTCATCAAGTGAGCAAGCATTTAGAGACAACAGCTCCCATAAAGTAAGGTACAATTGCTCTAAAAAAGTGAGCCTTTAGGGACAGCAGCTCTTATCATGTAAGGGACAAATTGCCCTCATAAAGTTAGCCTTTAGGGACAATGGATCTCAACATGTAAGTGACAATTGCTCTTATCAAGTGTGCAAGCATTAGGGACAACAGCTATCATCATGTAAAGGGCAATTGCTCTCATCAAGTGAGCAAGCGTTTAGGGACAACGGCTCCCATAAAGTAAGGTACAATTGCTCTCAACAAGTGAGCTTTATGGACAACAGCTTTTATAATGTAAGGGACAAATTGCCCTCATAAAGTTAGCCTTTAGGGACAACGGATCTCAGCATGTAAGTGACAATTGCTCTTATCAAGTGTGCAAGCATTAGGGACAACGGCTATCATCATGTAAAGGGCAATTTCTCTCATCAAGTGAGCAAGCGTTTAGGGACAACGGCTCCCATAAAGTAAGGTATAATTGCTCTCAATAAGTGAGCTTTAGGGACAACAGCTTTTATCATGTAAGGGACAAATTGCCCTCATAAAGTTAGCCTTTAGGGACAACGGATCTCATCATGCAAGTGACAATTGCTCTTATCAAGTGTGCAAACATTACGGACAACGACTATCATCATGTAAAAGGCAATTGCTCTCATCAAGTGGGCAAACGTTTTGGGACAACGGCTCCCACAAAGTACGGTACAATTGCTCTCAACAAGTGAGCCTTTAGGGACAACGGCTCTTATCATGTAAGGGACAAATTGCCCTCATAAACTTAGCCTTTATGGACAACGGATCTCATCATGGAAGTGACAATTGCTCTTATCAAGTGTGCAACCATTAGGGACAACGGCTATCATCATGTAAAGGGCAATTGCTCTCATCAAGTGAGCAAGCGTTTAGGGACAACGGCTCCCATAAAGTAAGGTACAATTGCTCTCAACAAGTGAGCCTTTAGGGACAACGGCTTTTATCATGTAAGGGACAAATTGCCCTCATAAAGTTAGCCTTTAGGGACAACGGATCTCATCATGCAAGTGACAATTTCTCTTATCAAGTGTGCAAACATTACGGACAACGACTATCATCATGTAAAAGGCAATTGCTCTCATCAAGTGGGCAAACGTTTTGGGACAACGGCTCCCACAAAGTACGGTACAATTGCTCTCAACAAGTGAGCCTTTAGGGACAACGGCTCTTATCATGTAAGGGACAAATTGCCCTCATAAACTTAGCCTTTATGGACAACGGATCTCATCATGGAAGTGACAATTGCTCTTATCAAGTGTGCAACCGTTAGGGACAACCGCTATCATCATGTAAAGGGAATTGCTCTCATCAAGTGAGCAAGCATTTAGGGACAACGGTCCCATAAAGTAAGGTAAATTTGCTCTCAACTAGTGAGCCTTTAGGGATAACGGCTCTTATTTTATAAGGGACCAATTGCCCTCATAAAGTTAGCCTTTAGGGACAATGGTCCTCATCATGTAAGTGACAATTGCTCTTATCAAGTGTGCAAGCGTTAGGGACAACAGCTATAATCATGTAAAGGGCAATTGCTCTCATCAGGTGAGCAAGCCTTTAGGGACAACAACTCCTATAAAGTAAGGTACAATTGCTCTAAAAAAGTGAGCCATTAGGGACAGCAGCTCTTATCATGTAAGGGACAAATTGCCCTCATAAAGTTAGCCTTTAGGGATAACGGATCTAATCATGTAAGTGACAATTGCTCTTATCAAGTGTGCAAGCATTAGGGACAACGGCTATCATCATGTAAAGGGCAATTGCTCTCATCAAGTGAGCAAGCGTTTAGGGACAACGGCTCCCATAAAGTAAGGTACAATTGCTCTCAACAAGTGAGCTTTATGGACAGCAACTTTTATCATGCAAGGGACAAATTGCCCTCATAAAGTTAGCCTTTAGGGACAACGGATCTCAGCATGTAAGTGACAATTGCTCTTATCAAGTGTGCAAGCATTAGGGACAACGGCTATCATCATGTAAAGGGCAATTGGTCTCATCAAGTGAGCAACGTTTAGGGACAACAGTCCCATAAAGTAAGGTACAATTGCTCTCAACAAGTGAGCCTTTAGGGACTACGGCTCTTATCATGTAAGGGACAAATTGCCCTCATAAAGTTAGCCTTTAGGGACAACGGATATCATCATGTAAGTGACAATTGCTCTTATCAAGTGTGCAAGCGTTAGGGACAACAGCTATAATCATGTAAAGGGCAATTGCTTTCATCAAGTAAGCAAGCGTTTAGGGACAACAGCTCCCACAAAGTAAGGTACAATTGCTCTGAAAAAGTAAGCCTTGAGGGACAGCAGCTCTTATCATGTAAGGGACAAATTAGCCTCGTAAAGTTAGCCTTTAGGGACAACGGATCTTATCATGTAAGTGACAATTGCTCTTATCAAGTNCATGTGGAATCATGTGTTGGTGGTGAAGTTCCTGCAATAAAATGGTTAGTAATAAACAACCGGCACTTACAAGTGAGAAACAGAATTTTTCACCCTCGCAATGTGGTTACTCCTTCTGCCCCTCACCATGGCCGTTCCTAATCGGATGCCCCCGAAGGAGTAAGGTACAATTGCTCTGAAAAAGTAAGCCTTGAGGGACAGCAGCTCTTATCATGTAAGGGACAAATTAGCCTCGTAAAGTTAGCCTTTAGGGACAACGGATCTTATCATGTAAGTGACAATTGCTCTTATCAAGTGTGCAAGAATTAGGGACAACGGCTATCATCATGTAAAGGGCAATTGCTCTCATCAAGTGAGCAAGCGTTTAGGGACAACGGCTCCCATAAAGTAAGGTACAATTGCTCTCAACAAGTGAGCTTTAGGGACAACAGCTTTTATCATGTAAGGGAAAAATTGCCCTCATAAAGTTAGCCTTTAGGGACAACGGATCTCATCATGTAAGTGACAATTGCTCTTATCAAGTGTGCAAACATTAGGGACAACGACTATCATCATGTAAAGGGCAATTGCTCTCATCAAGTGAGCAAACGTTTTGGAACAATGGCTCCCACAAAGTAAGGTACAATTGCTCTCAACAAGTGAGCCTTTAGGGACAACGGCTCTTATCATGTAAGAGACAAATTGCCATCATAAAGTTAGCCTTTAGGGACAACGGATCTCATCATGTAAGTGACAATTGCTCTCATCATGTGAGCAAGCGATTAGGGACAACGGTTCCCATAAAGTAAGGTACAATTGCTCTAAACAAGTGAGCTTTAGGGACAGCAGCTTTTATCATGTAAGGGACAAATTGCCCTTATAAAGTTAGCCTTTAGGGACAACGGAACTCATCATGTATGTGACAATTGCTCTAATCAAGTGTGCAAACATAGGACAACGACTATCATCATGTAAAGGGAAATTGCTCTCATCAAGTGAGCAAACGTTTTGGGACAACGGCTCCCTTAAAGTAAGGTACAATTGCTCTCAACAAGTGAGCCTTTAGGGACAATGTATCTCATCATGCAAGTGACAATTGCTCTTATCAAGTGTGCAAGCGTTAGGGACAACAACTATAATCATGTAAAGGGCAATTGCTCTCATCAAGTAAGCAAGCCTTTAGGGACAACAACACCCATAAAATAAGGTACAATTGCTCTCAAAAAGTGAGCCTCTAGGGACATCAGCTCTTATCATGTAAGGGACAAATTGCCCTCATAAAGTTAGCCTTTAGGGACAATTAGCCTTTAGGGACAACGGATCTCATCATGTAAGTGACAATTGCTCTTATCAAGTGTGCAAGCATTAGGGACAACAACTATCATCATGTAAAGGGCAATTGCTCTCATCAAGTGAGCAAGCGTTTTGGGACAACGGTCCCATAAAGTAAGGTACAATTGCTCTCAACAAGTGAGCTTTATGGACAACAGCTTTTATCATGTAAGGGACAAATTGCCCTCATAAAGTTAGCCTTTAGGGACAACGGATCTCATCATGTAAGTGACAATTGCTCTTATCAAGTGTGCAAGCGTTAGGGACAACAGCTATAATCATGTAAAGGGCAATTGCTCTCATCACGTGAGCAAGCCTTTAGGGACAACAGCTCCCATAAAGTAAGGTAAAATTGCTCTCAAAAAGTGAGCCTTTAGGGACAGCAGCTCTTATCATGTAAGGGATAAATTGCCCTCATAAAGTTAGCCTTTAGGGACAACGGATCTCATCATGTAAGTGACAATTGCTCTTATCAAGTGTGCAAGCATTAGGGACAACGGCTATCATCATGTAAAGGGCAATTGCTCTCATCAAGTGAGCAAGCGTTTAGGGACAACGGCTCCCATAAAGTAAGGTACAATTGCTCTCAACAAGTGAGCCTTTAGGGACAGCAGCTCTTATCATGTAAGGGACAAATTGCTCTCATAAAGTTAGCCTTTAGGGACAACGGATCTCAACATGTAAGTGACAATTGCTCTTATCAAGTGTGCAAGCATTAGGGACAACAGCTATCATCATGTAAAGGGCAATTGCTCTCAGCAAGTGAGCAAGCGTTTAGGGACAACGGCTCCCATAAAGTAAGGTACAATTGCTCTCAACAAGTGAGCCTTTAGGGACAATGGATCTCATCATGTAAGTGACAATTGCTATTATTAAGCGTGTAAGCGTTAGGGACAACAGCTATAATCATGTAAAAGGCAATTGCTCTCATCAAGTGAGCAAGCATTTAGAGACAACAGCTCCCATAAAGCAAGGTACAATTGCTCTAAAAAAGTGAGCCTTTAGGGACAGCAGCTCTTATCATGTAAGGGACAAATTGCCCTCATAAAGTTAGCCTTTAGGGACAACGGATCTCATCATGTAAGTGACAATTGCTCTTATCAAGTGTGCAAGCATTAGGGACAATGGCTATCATCATGTAAAGGGCAATTGCTCTCATCAAGTGAGCAAGCGTTTAGGGACAACGGCTCCCATAAAGTAAGGTACAATTGCTCTCAACAAGTGAGCCTTTAGGGACAACGGCTCTTATCATGTAAGGGACAAATTGCCCTCATAAAGTTAGCCTTTAGGGACAACGGATCTCATCATGTAAGTGACAATTGCTCTTATCAAGTGTGCAAGCATTAGGGACAACGGCTATCATCATGTAAAGGGCAATTGCTCTCATCAAGTGAGCAAATGTTTCGGGACAACGGCTCCCATAAAGTAAGGTACAATTGCTCTCAACAAGTGAGCCTTTATGGACAACGGCTCTTATCATGTAAGGGATAAATTACCCTCATAAACTTAGCCTTTAGGGACAACGGATCTCTTCATGGAAGTGACAATTGCTCTTATCAAGTGTGCAACCATTAGGGACAACCGCTATCATCATGTAAAGGGCAATTGCTCTCATCAAGTGAGCAAGCATTTAGGGACAATGGTCCCATAAAGTAAGGTAAATTTGCTCTCAACTAGTGAGCCTTTAGGGACAACGGCTCTTATTTTATAAGGGAAAAATTACCCTCATAAAGTTAGCCTTTAGGGACAATGGATCTCATCATGTAAGTGACAATTGCTCTTATCAAGTGTGCAACCATTAGGGACAACCGCTATCATCATATAAAGGGCAATTGCTCTCATCAAGTGAGCAAGTGTTTAGAGACAATGGCTCCCATAAAGTAAGGTAAAATTGCTCTCAACAAGTGAGCTTTAGGGACAGCAGCTTTTATCATGTAAGGGACAAATTGCCCTCATAAAGTTAGCCTTTAGGGACAACGGACCTCATCATGTAAGCGACAATTGCTCTTAGCAAGTGTGCAAATATTAGGGACAACGACTATCATCATGTAAAGGGCAATTGTTCTCATCAAGTGAGCAAACGTTTTGGGACAACGGCTCCCATAAAGTAAGGTACAATTGCTCTCAACAAGTGAGCCTTTAGGGACAACGGCTCTTATCATGTAAGGGACAAATTGCCCTCATAAAGTTAGCCTTTAGGGACAACGGATCTCATCATGTAAGTGACAATTGCTCTTATCAAGTGTGCAAGCATTAGGGACAACGGCTATCATCATGTAAAGGGCAATTGCTCTCATCAAGTGAGCAAGCGTTTAGGGACAACGGCTCCCATAAAGTAAGGTACAATTGCTCTCAACAAGTGAGCCTTTAGGGACAATGGATCTCATCATGTAAGTGACAATTGCTATTATCAAGTGTGTAAGCGTTAGGGACAACAGCTATAATCATGTAAAGGGCAATTGCTCTCATCTAGTAAGCAAGCATTTAGAGACAACAGCTCACATAAAGTAAGGTACAATTGCTCTAAAAAAGTGAGCCTTTAGGGACAGCAGCTCTTATCGTGTAAGGGACAAATCGCCCTCATAAAGTTAGCCTTTAGGGACAACGGATCTCAACATGTAACTGACAATTGCTCTTATCAAGTGTGCAAGCATTAGGGACAACGGCTATCATCATGTAAAGGGCAATTGCT
>LBNU01005771.1:1872-22536 GCA_014162995.1 Artemisia annua | reverse complement strand
ACTATTTGGGTAATAGTTGATCGCCTTACGAAATCAGCTCACTTCATTCCTATACGAGAAACGGATGATATGTAAACCCTTGCTAGGTTGTACCTCAAGGAGATAGTTTCCCGACATGGAGTGCCAATATCTATCATATCGGATCGTGATTCTCGTTTCACGTCAAGATTTTGGCAATCTATGCAAAAGGCCTTAGGTACTCAGATAGACATGAGTACGGCATATCATCCTCAAACTGACAGTCAAAGTGAAAGAACTATCCAAACACTCGAGGATATGCTTCGAGCATGTGTGATAGATTTTGGAAAAAGATGGGAGAAACACTTACCGTTAATAGAATTCTCGTATAATAATAGTTATCACGCTAGTATTAAGACGTAAGCCTTTAGAATTTCAAGTCGGAGACAAGGTTATGTTGAAAGTTTCACCTAGGAAAGGTGTCTTTCGTCTCGGAAAGCTTAGTCCGAGATACATTGGACCATTTAAGGTTCTAAAACGAATTGGTCCGGTGGCATACCGACTTGAATTGCCCGATGAACTAAGTAATATACACGACACATTTCACGTCTCAAATCTTAAGAAGTGTTTATCAGATGAATCACTCATCATTCCTATGAAAGAGCTTCAATTGGATGATAAGCTCAATTTCACAGAGGAACCAGTCGAAATCATGTACCGAGAGGTCAACAATCTAAAACATCACCGGATTCCTATCATCAAGGTACGCTGGGACTCTGAGAGAGGACCAGAGTATACTTGGGAACGAGAGGATCAAATCCGTGCTAAATATCCCCATCTATTCTCACCCTCGCCCACTAACACTAACTAAATCTCGGGACGAGATTTTCTTTTAGGATGGGAGACTATAGCAACCCACTAACTTCCCTACTAGCTTCCCATAGGTTAGCAAAGCCTTATTAACTTAACATAGGCCCTCACTAAGCACAATCTAGGTTAGAAATGCCTATGCTATTTCCCGAATAAAATTTTTGCTTTGCTATACCACTATTGCCTATATAACCTCTAGACAAGCTCACGTATCCACCTATGCCAACCACTACTATGTTTACTTGCTGTAAACATCCCGGTATGTCAAGTCTAGGTTTTAAACATAATTTCACTAAGTAAACTATCACTCTAGTACACTATACCCATCAGAAAACCCTAATTGCACCTATGTGCTTACGGTTAACTTTAAATCCCTAATTGCTTATCTGAACTAGCTTGAAAATGCTCAAGGCTTAGGTATAAGTTACAATAGCAACCTTAGGACATATTAGACTCCCTAGATCATAGTACAACTCATTATAACTTAGGTACAAGTCCCATAAGCACAAAACCATAACTAGGACATAACTTCCCGAAAACTAGGTTAAACTTTCCCAAATCTTTACCATAAGCTACCACCACTTAGTATAAGCCTCCTAGGACTTAATATTAGTCACTAAACACTCATAGGACCCTAAACTAGGTACTAAACCCTAGGCAAAACCCTAAACTCTCACTATGCAAAACTAGGTTAAAACTAAACCTAACACCTAAACTAAGCTACCTTAGCACCTCAAAACTTACAAGATAGCACCCTAGCACCTCCCTTATACTAAGCTAGCAACCTAGCACCTCACAAGCAAGCAAGCAAGGAGGTGCATCACCTCCTTGTCACCTCCTTTGCTCGTTAGTTTCACCACCACCACAACCGGCCTAGGCAGCCCCTAGCTACCCCATAGCTCACCTTAGTCACCCTTTAGACCTTTCACACCACCCTCTAGCTTTGCTTACTCGGCCTCCCCCTTCCTCGACACCTAGCACACTCTTTCTTGCTCGCTACTCCTCTCGACCCTATAAATACCCCATGAACCCACACCATTTCATTCCACACCTCCCCTCTATTCTTTACCTATACATTTCTGTAGTCTAAGACCCTTATAACCCATAGAAGTCAAGTAGCGAAGCCCTTGATCCTTGTCGAGTTGAGTTTTGGCTGAGAAAACCCTAACTAGTCACGTTAAGCCTTGCACGACCTAGGTAAGCCTAAACTTTGATCCTAGTAGCCTTAGTACTGACCTAGAACACTTAGGTTATGCCTTAGAAGCCTTAGAGTAGCCTTGAACCTTTTCTTTTAGAAGTTTTCATTTATAAACCCTAATTTTAGATAAATACATTTTTATGTGCTAAATTGCCTTATTATATGATATAATATGAATTAGGAGACTTAGTTAAGTATATATTAACTAAACAGAAGCTAGGAAACTTAATTATCTCATTAGAATACAATTTGCATGATAAAAGGACTAGTTTTGCAATAGTTTTCATGCATAAGGGTATATATGGTAAATTTCTGAAAACATGAACTTTAGGGACTGTTTTTGACAGTTCTTAAAAGTTATAAGTATAAGGACTCTTTTTGCAAAGTTCTAAAGCCTTAGGATAAAAAGTAAAATAAGTTATAAACTTAAAAGGACTAGTTTTGTAAATATTATTAAGTTAAGGGTATAAAGGGTAAATATTGAAAGTTAGCATAGTTAAAGTACCATTTTTGCCATTTCTCTAAAATATATAAGTATAGGGACTAAATGTGCAAAAGTTAGGAAGTTATATGCTTAAATGTTATAAGTTTATAAGTTCAGGGTAGAAAGTGTAAATATGTAAACTTGAAGGGTACAAACGGACTATTTTCATATAATTATAAGAACCTATTTTAAGTTAGAAGCATAACACAATACTAGAAAGCTTCATGTGAGGGGTATCATGTGGATATTTCGTTTTGACGAGTTTGCTGGGTTTACGATTTAAAGTGCCCTGGCTCCTCAAACGATTATTGCATGACCTTTGAATTATGATGGCCCGAACGGTGTTATGTTATAACTAAACCTAATAACAACATAACTCAATAATAGGGAACTTCATGTGAGGAGTTATATACTTCTGAATTATGATGGCCCGAACGGTATTATGTTGATAACATAATACAATAGTAGGGAGCTTCATGTGAGGAGTTATACTTCTGGATTACGATGGCTCGAACGGTGTTATGTTATATATAAAAACCTTAAGAGTGATTAGTTGAGAAAACCAAAACTAAGACTTGACATACACATACACCTACACTACCCCCAGGATACGTGAGTGAGCTGTCTAAACCCCTACTTTACTTACCTTAAGACCCAGGTGAGTTTTCATAGCCTCACTTTTAAATGCTTTACAATCTTGTGAGGGGGATACATGCTTTAAACCGAATACAAGTCTTTTTCTTTGGTTGTTGCACGAATAAACTATCTACCATCATTACATAACCAAATTCATGAANCTTTACTTACCTTAAGACCCAGGTGAGTTTTCATAGCCTCACTTTTAAATGCTTTACAATCTTGTGAGGGGGATACATGCTTTAAACCGAATACAAGTCTTTTTCTTTGGTTGTTGCACGAATAAACTATCTACCATCATTACATAACCAAATTCATGAATCTAATCACTTGTGATATTTTACACAAGTGAACGCGAATATAGTTGATAGATCTATTGGAGTTTGACAACTCCCGTTGATACTACCTCTCACTAGAGGGTATCAATAAGTACTATATTTGAACCCTCTCTGAAGGATTAACTTTGGCAAAGTTATCCTTCCCGTCACCTCATGGTTTGGTCTGCAGACCCCATGACCCGGACTGTTAACGTGTGGTTCATGAGCTTAGTGCAATATAGCTACAATCACTAACTTTTCCACACATAGGGTTTAAGCTGAACCCTGTGGAACTTGTATTTACTCTCTATCTACATAAACCTATGACTCTCACTCAACCCTAGTGTTGACTTTTAAGCATGTTATCCTAGGTAATTAAGCTCTTTAGGAACCCTGGCACGGAGAAGACCTGGGCATGAGGACGTCCATAATAGTTATCATTCATCAGTTTTTGCCTAAAAATGTATCTTAGGGACCTCTCTTCTTGTAAAAGTATATCTTTTACTGTAAAAACTCTGATGAATAAATGAATGATAACACCTTTTTTAAAAACGTCTCTTTTCGAGTCGTTTTCTATTATCTTGTCTTTGTTTCCATGAAGTAATACCCCAACTCTAAATCCGCTGCGATCTATGAAAAATGGGGGTGTTACATAACCCTTGGGGGAGATACATGCTATTAAATTTTTTCTGAGCACAATTGTTTATTTGTATGCTTATCCTAATTGATATACTATTGCTAAGTACCGATTTCTTGCCACAAGCAAGTCCCTCAGATCATGAACCATTAATCACTTGTGAGTGAGCACGAATATAGGGATATAGGCCTATAGGAATTGACCCTCCCACCATGTTGGACTAAGGTCGGTCCACATGTGTTGTACTATGTTCGAGTTAACTAGGTATCTGGCATGTACCTAGCAACGGGGGCATTTGTTATATTGCTATGAAATTCCGCGGTTATTTGTCGACTTACGCCAGGGTTTTTGGTGCTGGTTAACGCTTTGTGTGTCATGAGCTTAGCAGGGAAATGTTTGACGCTTACCCGATATATGCATTTGTTGTTTATATAATCCAGACTTAAAATCTTGTGCTCAATACTTATTTATAAACCTATGGATTACACTCAACCTTTGTGTTGACTTTTTGGCATGTTTTATCTCAGGTAACTAACTAAGTGATTGCATACTGATGGGTACGAGTGGCTGGAGATTCTTGGCTGGCTATCTTTGGCTATTTATCTGTCTTTACTACTTTTCATTATCTTATCATTCGAAAAACCTTTTGAACTATGTTCTGTTTTTCCGCTGCAAACCTTGTTATATTTCTGCTACTACTTATGTTTTTAGCATCTTTGAACTATGAATGTTTTATAATCTAATCGAATGATATGTTTTATTTAAAACGTCCTATTATGAGGTCATTTCCTATGGATGTGACTGTCTTACCCCTCGAGTAGCACCCCAAACTCAGTTCCGCTGCCATTATCCGAGTTGCGGGTGTGACAGAATGGTATCAGAGCCATTGTTTATAGAGAAGGAGGTCATACTCGACTATAAACTTTTCCTGGAGTCAAAACATTTTCGAAACCGATAACCATCAGCCCTCCGTGCCACTTCGCTCTTTTTGTATTTATTTGAACTTTATGTATGCATGTTTTTACACTGTGATATTTTGGACTTTTCGCTGCTATACTTTTGCAAGTAAAACTGTTTTCTGTGAAAATTTTTGGCTAGAATTTTTATATCTGTTCCTAATACTCCCAATAGAGTATTATGTCTACATCAGTCCCGACCGGTCAGGTTTCAGTTGCACCAGTTGTTGACCCATACCCTATAGAGGATGAGGTTGAGATTGAGGATGAGATTGAGATTGAGGATGAGATTAAGGTTGAGGATGATGTTGAGGCTGATGAGGATGAGAATGACGATGTTGATGAGGGTGATGATGAGGAGCCCGTGGAGGAGGATCAGGATGTTCCTCCCATGCCACCAACACCTACTATTTCAGATGTAACTTATGAGTCAGACACTTCAGAGGCTTTGGGTTATGCACTTACAACTGAGGTGACGTTGACATTTGAGGTTGGAGAGTCGTCGTCAACACAGAGAGTTTCGTTTTTAGAGTTGAGAGCAGAGTTGAGCCGTTTGAGGCACGATATTACTTGGTGTCATGGTAGGTATGCTTCTATTTCTAGGAGATTATGTGGACGCCATTCTGATGTCATATGTTTGAGGAGAAAGGTTAAGGAGGACAGGAGAGTTACGAGTGAGCTTTATATGGAGTTGTATGAGCACGCTGCGAGATTTGCTTCGGCAAAGGAGGTTGAGACTAATTTTTTAGAGCGTTGGTTTGTTAGAGAGGAGGATGACAGAGGTAGAGAAGTTAGCAGAGAGATTAGATATGAGTGGAGTCTTTACCAGCTTTGACAGTCAGAAACATTATGAGAGCATTCAGGCTTTATGGGCAGAGGTGCATGCCATGCAGTGGCAGGCCTACTAAGATAGGATGGCGCGTTTTCGCTTGGATGAGTGCATTGATGTATTGTTTGTGTATGGAGGAGTTCGACAATGAGAGAGTAGAGATCATCTAGTTATAGTATCTTAGTATCATGATAGTTGTTTACCTTTGTACGTATTAAACTGAATAGTTCAGTTAGTAGATTTTATCAGAAACTTGCATCGTTTTGCATATCTTGTAAGACTTATAACGAGTTTTAAATCTATAATGTATTCTGGTGATGTACTATTGTTGATGTTTAATGTGTGCTAGCGTTGTTTACCTTGTAATGTGATTCAATTATGTTGATCAATTACTTATAATGTTGTACATTTGTATTGGTTGATAGAATTATGCCGCCTAGGAAGATGACACCAGCTGCGATTCAGAAGTTGATTGATGATGGCATTGCCGCGGCTCTTGACGGGCAACAGGGTGCTGGCAACCCGCCTGTTGGACTAGCTGGAGCTCAAGTTGTCAACACTAACCGTTTCTGCACGTTTAAAGATTTCATGGACTGTAAGCCTACTACCTTTAAGGGAACCGAAGGAGCGGTTAGATTAACTCAGTGGTTTGAGAAGATGGAGTCAGTCTTTTCAAGGAGAAACTGTACGGAGGAATGTAAGGTGAAGTATGCGACAGGTACCTTGTTGGAGCATGCCTTGTCTTGTTGGAATGCTCGTGCTCAGGATATGGGATCGGAGGCTGCTTATGCTATTTCATGGGATGATTTTAAGAAGGACATGATTAAGAATTATTGCTCACGAAGTGATATGAGAAAGTTGGATACTGAGTTCTACTATTTGGCTGTGAAAGGTATTGATCTTGCTACATATGTGTGTCTATTTCAAGAATTAAAGGTTTTCTGTGCTCACATGGTGCCCGATAACGAGAAGTTACTGGAGAAGTTCATTGGTGGTTTACCTGCTAGTATTGAGGGACATGCGACGTCTTATAACTCTCAGACTCTGGATGATACTATTAGCATAGCTGAACGATTGATGGATCAAGTAGTGAAACATGGCACTGTTTAGAAAGGTAACAACTTTGACAACAAACGAAAGAGGGAGGACAACTGAAGGAACAACTATAACAACTTCAACAACCATAACAACAACAACCACACTTACCCTAACCATCACCACAACAACAATCAGTACTGCAACAACAACCATCACCACCAGCAGAACAGGAGGCAAGAGACTGTTAAGGCTTATGTGGCTGCATCGGAACAAGTTGGAGGATATGTTGGGCCACACCCACTCTGTGGTAAATGTAACCAACATCATGTTGGGCCATGTACGATTAAGTGTTTAAGGTGTCAGAAGACTGGGCATATTGCTAGGAACTGCAAGAATAGAGCCGTGACTATTGGGGCTAATGCACAGCCGGTTATAACTTGCTTTGGATGTGGAGAACGTGGACATTACAAGACCCAGTGCCCAAAGAAGGATGGTCAGAGGAATGGAGGTGCTCGTGGAAGAGTGTATGTGATGGGCAGTGGGAACAGCAGCAGAATCCGAATGTGGTCGTCGGTACGTTCATACTCAACAACCTTCGTGTTAAAGTTTTATTTGATTCTGGAGCCGATATGAGTTTTGTATCTTCTAAGATTTCACTGTTCCTTGAACGCATCCCTACTTCCCTAGATACCAGTTACAGTATTGAACTAGCTAATGGAAACCTAGTCAACACCCGTACTGTTATAACCAAGAAACACCTTCCGAGAGAAAACACCAAAAAACACATTTTTTTCACCACAAAACACCACGATTCGCCCCTGGTTAGCTCTGATGCCACTTGTTATAACCAAGAAACACCTTCTGGAGGTCGAGGTTGATCAAAATACATCATTATTCTAGAGAGAGAAAGTAGAGAGAAGGTGAGGTGAAACAAAGATATTTTTATTATGAAAGATAAGCTTACACACCCACACCCCTCAAGTGAAGTCTTGAGGGGTTTATATAGGGCAAACATAAGACAACTATTACCATATTACATTAGTAGTCCCTGCATTATACGCATATTAGTTGTCTACTCCAATTCATGTAAATATCACTCAGCTTCATTCTAACACGTACCGATCCGAGATTGTACCCTACACCTTTTAGATCACTCGTTTAGTATCGATCTTATGCCTATAGAACTCGGGAGATTCGACGTAGTAGTTGGTATGGGTTGGTTATCCAACCATCACGCGAGTATTGTTTGTGGGGAGCGAGTTGTGCATATCCCACATGAAGGTGAGATTTTGATTGTTTGTGGAGAACGTAGTGGAACCCGTTTGAGCATCATATCATGTATTAACACCATGAAATACATAGAGAAAGGATGTCACGCATTCCTTGCACATATGACTAAGAAGGAGCCGGGAGAGAAGCGATTCGAGGATGTTCCGATTGTGCGTGATTTCCTAAAGAATTACCAGGACTTCCACAAGCTCGACAAGTGGAGTTTCAGATTGATTTAGTTCCAGGAGCTGCACCTGTGGCACGTACGCCTTACCGATTATCTCCGACTGAGATGCAAGAGTTGTCTAAGCAATTGCAAGAATTGTCGAATAAAGGATTTATTCGACATAGTTCGTCACCTTAGGGAGCACCAGTGTTATTCGTAAAGAAGAAGGACGGATCGTTCAGGATGTGTATTGACTACCGTGAGTTGAACAAGTTGACAGTGAAGAACCGCTACCCATTACCCCGGATTGGCGATTTGTTTGACTAGCTACAAGGATCCAGTTACTACTCCAAGATAGACCTTTGGTCAGGTTATCATCAACTTAGAGTCCGAGAAGAGGATATTCCCAAGACAACGTTCAGGACTCGATATGGTCACTATGAGTTTCAAGTGATGTCGTTTGGTCTAACCAACGCACCTGCTATATTTATGGACCTTATGAATCGAGTGTGCAAGCCATATTTGGACAAGTTTTTCATAGTCTTCATCGATGATATTTTGATCTACTCCAAGACTGAAGAGGAACACAAGCAGCATCTGGTAGTGATTCTTAAGTTGCTCAAGGAAGAGCAGTTGTATGCGAAGTTCTCGAAGTGTGAGTTTTGGATTCGCAAGGTACAGTTTCTTAGTCATGTGATTAACAGCACAGGATTACATGTGGATCCCGCAAATATTGAAGCAATTAAGAATTGGCCGACGCCTTCTAATGCTACAGAGATTCGCCAATTTTTGGGATTAGCTGGATATTATAGGAGAGAAGGATTCTCCAGGATAACTAAACCGTTAACTACGTAGACTCAGAAGGATAAGAAGTATGAGTGTGGAAAGGACGAGGAAGAAGCATTTCAGACCTTGAAGCAGAAGCTTTGTAGTGCGCCGATTTTGGCATTACCCGATGGAGTTGAGGATTTCGTGGTGTATTGTGACGCATCGTATCAAGGGTTAGGAGCAGTTTTGATGCAACGAGGGAAGGTCATGGCATATGCTTCCCGACAACTTAAGACCCATGAGGAGAAGTACACCACTCATGATTTGGAGCTAGGAGTTGTGGTTTTTGCACTTAAGATATGTAGACATTATCTGTATGAGACGAAGTGTATTGTCTTTACCAATCACAAGAGTCTTTAGCATATTTTGTATTAGAAGCAGTTGAATATGAGATAGCGTCGATGGTTGGAGATGTTAAGCGATTACGATTGTGAGATTCGATATCACCCGGGAAAAGCGAATGTAGTGGCAGATGGTTTGAGTTGTAAGGAACGATTGAAACCGCTACGAGTTCGAGCTTTGGTTTTGACCATTAATTCGAATCTTCCCGCTCAGATTCGTCAAGCAAAAGAGGAAGCCGTGAAACAGGAAGCTCTCAAGAGTGAGAACCTTTATGGCATGATATAGAAGAAGTTTGAGAAGCGTTTCGACGGAACTTTGTGTTTTCAAGGGAGAATTTGGGTACTGCTTTTTGGAGGACTGCGAGACTTGGTTATGCATGAGTTTCATAAGTCAAAGTATTCTATATACCCAGGATCCGACAAGATGTCTGACGATCTCAAGGAGTTTTATTGATGGCCGAATATGAAAGCCGACATCGCCAATTATGTCCGCAAGTGTCTTACGTGTGCTAAGGTTAAGGGTGAACACCAGAAGCCGTCTGGTCTCTACAACAACCTGAGATTCCCGAATGGAAATGGGAAAGGATTACAATGAATTTCGTCACCAAACTTCCAAGGACTTCAACAGGTTACGATGCTATTTGGGTAATAGTCGACCGATTAACGAAATCTGCACATTTTCTATCGATCAGAGAGAACTACAATATGGACAAGCTAACTAGACTTTATGTGAAGGAGATAGTATCGAAGCATGGAGCGCCGATATCAATTATATCGGATCATGACAGCAGATTTACTTTTAACTTTTGGCAGTTACTTCAGGATGCCTTTGGCTCAAAACTTGACATGAGTACCGCATATCACCCGCAGACCGATGGTCAGAGTGAGAGGACCATTCAGACTTTAGAGGACATGCTTTGGGCTTGCGTGATTGATTTCAGGAATGGATGGGATGTCCATTTTCCTTTGATTAAGTTTTCATACAACAACAGTTACCATGCGAGTATTAAGGCCGCACCGTTTGTGGCACTTTATGGTAGGAAGTGCCGATCACCAATTTGTTGGGATGAGGTTGGAGAAGCTCAGCTTATTGGACCAGATATTGTTCGGGAGACGACAGAGAAGATCGCACAGATTAAGGACCGACAGAAAAGTTACGCAGATGTGAGGCGTAAACCCCTTGAGTTTCAGGTTGGGGATCGAGTCATGTTGAAAGTTTCACCATGGAAGGGAATGATCCGTTTTGGCAAGTGGGGAAAGTTGAACCCCAGGTACATAGGACCGTTCAAGATTCTGAATCGAGTTGGTCCCGTGGCTTATAATCTAGAATTACCACCAGAGCTCAGTAGAGTACATCCTGTATTCCATGTGTCCAATTTGAAGAAGTGTTTGTCCGAAGAATCAGCCGTGATTCCACTTGATGAGATTCAGATTGATGAACAGTTGCATTTTGTTGAGGAACCTATTGAGATTATGGACCGTGAGGTCAAGCGATTAAAGAAGAGCCGTATTCCCATTGAGAAAGTTCGTTGGAATTCTAAGAGGGGACCCGAGTTCACTTGGGTGTGTGAGGACGAGTTTAAGCGCAAGTACCCTCATCTTTTCGAAACCAAGACTGATAACCTTAACTGAAATCCGGGACGGATTTCTCTTTATGATGTATGTGCTGTAACATCCGGTATTTTTTCAAACCATTTTACTAGCCAAAATATTTTATTTTACGTTACCTGAGTATTTAAAACTTTCATGGATTTATTTGGGCTTGAGAAACGTGAGATATATTGAGAAACGAGAATTTTGTCCCTTAGTTGAACCCGCACAACCTAGAAAGCATGAAACGAATTGTTTTGGTCAAAATATTGATTTTGGAAAAATTATGCATATTTATACTCGTTTTTGTTGAAAAAATTATTTTGTGAACAATGCCGCAAGTTTCGTAATATTTTGAGTTCGTTTTGTATGTCAAATGGGCCCCGGAGTGTTTTTGTGAAAAGTTTAGCCAAATTGGCAGGAATGGCCCATCCGCCCCCTTATTTCATTTTCACCCCATGACTTTTTGTTTGTACATGTTTGGTCCCTATTATTTTTATAAAACAAAATTTTATTTATTTTCTTTCTTTCTTCTCTCTCTCACTACCCACACCGCCGGTCACCACCCTCCTCAACCATCTTCTCCGGCGAGATTCCGGCCACCGGAGAAATTTTCCGGCGACACACTTTTCTTCTCCAAAACGATAGATCGGGATAACCCGACACTTTTCCCACCACCCACGCGCCTCCACCGTGCCTCGAACCACAACCACCGTACCACCATCTCACTGCCGTCACCCCCAAACACCAAAAAACCCCCTCCTTCTCGGTAAACGCGCCACGCGCCCCCTCCTTCTATTTTCTTTATTTTTTTTCGAAACTCTAATTCATATTTTTATTTAATCCGATTTGTATAAAGTTTTTATTAATAAAAATGTCTTAAAAAGCTTTGTAAAACTCGCGTAGATTCGTGTTAGGCGCGACAGTTGACTCGGTCAACTCACCGAGTCAACTCAGTTCACTTGGTGTGACCTTCTTGATGTTTTTCTTGTCCTTTGAATGTTATTGATGTTATTGATGACTTTCGGATTGGATTTGTTTGGTTTTGGGTCTCGTTTGGTCTCGGCTGTTGAAGAGAAGCCAAGCCGTGACTCACGGCGAGTCACGGCAACGCGAGGTGTGAGGATAGGTTTAGGATTAGACGGTGTTGATGAGGTTGTGTTTGGATTTGATTCGGATGGGGTTTGGATTTTGTTTGTGTCGATTGGATTTGGATTGTGGATTTGATATTGGATTTGTGACGCATGGAGTTGGATTAGTGTTAGGATTAGCATGGTTTTGGTTGCTTGTGTTGTGTTTATGTTTGCGTTGTATTCGGATTTGGTAACCGAGAGCCACAACGGCTTGGATTTAGTTAAGCCGTGACTCGTGGCGAGTCACGGAAATATTTGTTTAGTTGTTTGTTTTATTTGTCTATATATGTTTAGTCGTTAGTCGTTAATATTTATCTAATTGTTTATCGATAGCGGTTTCGGTTATTTATTAAATGAAATGGGATAACAAAAATAATAATAATAACGGGTGAAACATAAATTGATATATGGGATATATTGATATGGACTTGGATATTATTGATGTGCATCATTGTTGGATAAGGATTGGACGTTGGTTGAATGGATTATTATGGACCCTTTGGTACACGAGACGGAAGGGTACGTTAGACTCGTAAGAGTTTAACGTATCTGGACCCGAACTATACAAAATGGTCGATAAAAATAAACAACTAATATTCACGCGAATAATATATTCAATTATATATTATAACCAGTGAAAGTTAACGATAATTGATTTATTCAAAAGTCGTTTAACTTGGGGAAATGCTTATTAAATGGGTAAGTCATGCCGAAATTTCGTAAAATCTTTAATAAACTTAAATCATTTAAGATTTATTAAACATCATAAAACCTTTTCAACATTTAGTGCTTTTCAACGTTATTTAGGAAAAACTGGGTAAATACCGAAACTGCCAATCGAGGTTTTCTTTCTTTTCTTGCTTGCTTCTTTTACTTTCTTTCTCGTTTATTCTTTCTTTCTTATCTATTATTTCTTCTCTTTTATCATGCGTTATTTGATTCATTTCGCGTCCACCGAGTTTATTTATTTCTTTTATTATTTCTTTATTTTACCTTTCATACCCACACGAGACTTTGAACGTTTTCTTTTCTTTCAACGCCATTGAAACTAAAAACTATTTTATATGAGCATTGTTTTATAAATTGTTTCGAGTGCTATTACTGAGTTATGCCATTTAATTGATTAGGTTGTGCTGAGGTTCCATTGTTGTACTATACTATTTGATTGGTTGTGATATCTCATTTCTCTACTGCTAAGGTGTAATTAATGGCCCCACTTTTATCTTTTAAATTGTTTATAAACCCTTGGGGGAGATACATGCTATTAAATGTTTTTTGAGCACAATTGTTAATTTGTATGCTTATCCTGATTGATATACTACTGCTAAGTACCGATTTCTTGCCACAAGCAAGTCCCTCAGATCATGAACCATTAATCACTTGCGAGTGAGCGCGAATATAGGGATATAGGCCTATAGGAATTGACCCTCCCGCCAAGTTTGACTAAGGTCGGTCCACATGTGTTGTACTATATTCGAGTTAACTAGGTATCTGGCATGTACCTAGCAACTGGGGCATTTGTTATATTGCTATGAAATTCCGCGGTTATTTGTCGACTTACGCCAGGGTTTCTGGTGTTGGTTAACGCTTTGTGTGTCATGAGCTTAATAGGGAAATGTTTGACGCTTACCCGATATATGCATTTGTTGTTTATATAATCTATACTTAAAATCTTGTGCTCAATACTTATTTATAAACCTATGGATTATACTAAACCTTTGTGTTGACTTTTTGGCATGTTTTATCTCAGGTAACTAACTAAGTGATTGCATACTGATGGGCACGAGGAGTGGCTGGAGATTCTTGGCTGGCTATCTTTGGCTATTTATCTATCTTTACTACTTTTCATTATCTTATCATTTAAAAAACCTTTTGAACTATGTTCTGTTTTTCCGCTGCAAACCTTGTTATATTTCCGCTGCTACTTATGTTTTGAGCGTCTTTGAACTATAAATGTTTTATAATCTAATCGAATGATATGTTTTATTTAAAACGTCCCGTTATGAGGTCGGATTCAAATTTGGATTTGAGTTTTGATTTGGAGAGTGAAAATATATTATTATATATAAATAAATTTAATTTATAAACTAACTATTGAATTGAAAATAATACTCCGTAACTTATTTGAAAATAAAAAGAAAATGAAATAATAAAATATAAAAATACACCAAGTTTGTGGCTAAAAATCAAAGATTGGGCAATATGGGACCCATTATATTGTAAAAAGACAAAATAAAAGATCATTTTATTTTTATACCCGGCACATATTTACTAGTATGAGATTTATGAACTTTTGATTACTTGATACCCAATTTACGGGCCCACTGAACAACCAAACAATTTCTTTTTACCTTCCTTCATTTGAACCCACACCAAACCCTGAACCAAACGGGCCCTTACACACACAGATTTTATTATTTTCTTTCCGCCACTAAGCAACACCTTTGAGGTTAACATGTCTACAAACTAAAGTAATATTTCAATTCACATGTGAAGCTACATCCATAATAGAAACTGTATTATTTTGACTCTGGTGAAGCTGGTCGTTTCCATTGAACACCTAACAAACGGAAATTTTCAAATATAACAAGAAATATAAATTTCTATATTGAAGGAAAACATCTAAGGACTTACAATTAACCTAACAATAAACATATTCCATGGAAAAAAAGATCTTCATCAAACGTTTTAGCTATTGCTGTAAAAGTGCATAAACTTTAACAGCCTCATACAGGAAATTAACAAACCGTTACTAACATAACCAACAATCTCACACCGAATTAACACAGGCTAAAGAGAAGAAGCTTTAATGTTAACCCAAGAATCAAATAACAATACACGAATGAAAGATTCTGAACGAATTGACATAGTTTAACAATAGTTCTTAACGTACATATGTTACATAATATGTCTAACAATGATTTCAAAAGTAAAGTAAGCGCTGCTTGGGCTTGAAGAGATACCTAGATTGATACGTCGAGTAAAGCACATCCGTCAGAAGACGAAACTGTAGTATGGCAAATAGGACAACTGGTATGCCAGCCATACCAGTGACAGTGATTGGCACCCATTTCTGATTTTTATGGTAAAGTACAAAGAAGCTCGAACTAAAAGCAACCATCATGGTCACAATAGAGAGGAAGAGTGACGCAAGACCAAACATCAACTTTTTGGGTAATGATTCTAAGAAATCGTGTTCAGCATAACGAGATGTGAGTATAGCTAAGAAAATGAGGACTGAGGTTGAAGAGAATATTAAAGAAACCGCATCTGATATTACAAAAACAATGAGGGATGGTTTTTGGCTGAAAAAAGGAATACCAGTGTCTTGGTTGTAACTACCAGGAAGTGTAAAAGCGGCTGCAAATACAATGGTGGCTATGAGGGTTGCAACTACCATACACTGAGAAGCTGTATTCTTCATCCACTCTTCGCCTTTCGCTACCAATTGTTCGTGTTTCTTGGTGAATAAGTCATGTGGTATCTCACCTTTTAAATTCTTCTTTAGTCTGTAACTAGGCGGGATCATCTTGTTTACCTCCTGCAGCACAGAAAGATAATTTGTCAGAATTAAATGGTTATTCATTAATTCGTCTAAAACCATTTCCTCCATCTGTGGTCTAAAGGTCTCCCGACCCAGACATGACTTGTATCCATTTTTTCAATATTTATAACTTTTTTTTAAAGGCTTGATGTTTATAACTAATTAGTGATGTATCATTACAAGTATCTAATAACTTATTACCATGATAAGTTTTATGCATTTGAATACACTTCATAACTTTTGACATGTTCGACACTTTGGACCATTTTACACATTTCATTTTCAAGTAAATGATTTTTTTTTTTAATAATAATGCTGTAAATAATTGACGCATTAACGTTCTGGTTTCCATGTCGAACTTATGAGCATAAGAAAAATTCAGATAATTCGTAAATTTTAAAGAAAAGAGTACCTTAAACCATAATAACTCCCGCTGCATTTGTAGAGCAACTCCTGACACCTTCTGATATCGTTTTGGCTTGCCACTCTTCGCAACTAGATGCAACATATTATTTTTTTCGTTGTCTTTAATAGGAGTTATTAGATCTTTCATTGAACCAATCTCAAATAACAAATTATAGATCTTTGCATGACGACGTTTCACAGCTACGTGAAATATGGTTTGCCCTTTGTCATCTTGTTTCCATATAAGATCAGGATATGACTTTATGAGCTCAATTATAAATTTCCAGTTGCCCATTTTTGCGGCAATAAAAAGTACTCGTGAAGGGTATTTCGTACTACCATTTTGGTGCCTTACAGGATGCCCTCTGATTATGTCGTCAATCTCACTTTTAGGCTTTATGGCAATATTTTTCCAAAGTATTCTTAATAACTGAAGGGCTTCACTTTCCTTATCAGCAGGCCCTACCTTCAATTGGAAGACTCCAAAAACTGAAAGAAACAAGTAACAATCAAGAAAACCATCAAAACTAATATTAGGTTGTTGATACACTAATCAATGATGAATAAGACTTTCGTCTTCTGCATTGAGCTTTGTATCAATAGGTACTAGTTGACACACTAATCAATGATGCATTTGTATTAGAGGTGGCATGGAAATGCGTCAAATTGGGAGAGTAAGGGAAAGAGGTCGAAGTTGCCTAAAGATGCATCAAACCTCCTAAATCAATCTATCGTAAAAAAAATATATATATATCATTATAAATTTGTATTAAAATTTCTATATTTGCAATCCTATTTAACATATTAATCATATCCAAAATCATAATGTTATAAAAAAGCATAAGACATTCTAAAATGACATTCCTTTTTTTTTTTTTTTTTTTTTTTAATTACTGAAGGGCTTGCTTTCGCCTATCCCAACACACCCAATTTGCCACCTCTACTCTCTATATATGGTGTAACCACATTTATGTTATGTATCGCTTTTAAAGTGATTGTTGTGAACGTCGAAATTAGAAAGTAAGATATTAGATTCGAGCAGCAAACAGCTTGAAGTTTGAGCTTGAAATGTGTGTTAAGGATCATAAAACATGCTTTTCATCAAAAAGACCAAAGTCAAGGTTACACCAATGCTGATGCAGCAGGACACCAAAGGATATAACTTAAGGAAAATGTTATTTCCTCCTACAAATTGTTTCTACTTATCCTCCTACTTACAAGATCCTGACAAGTGTCATAATTGACGGCTTGGATGCAGAGAGAGAATGAGTGTAAAAAGTATATGTAATATTGTTGTGTGTATGTAGGAGGATTAGTAGGAGGATATTGTAGGAGGATTTAGCAATGCTCATAACTTAAGTGTTAAGAAGTTTTAGAAGTGTCAGGCTATGCTTTAACTTAAGTGAAACCTCTCATCATCAACCAATTCTCAACAAGAGTATCCATTCTTTGAAAAAATGCATTATAATCTTTACGTTTAGTACTTATCTGGTCGTCCAAGCTATTAAACCAACTCCCAAAGGATCATGGCAATGAATGTGAAACAGATCACATGCATAATGATTAATGACACCATGGATGTACAAAAACCAATCATCAATCTTCAATCACATTATCATGATGTTTGCTGGTTAAGATATTAATGGAGATGCTATTTGACAAAGCATTTATGTGGAAGGAGAAGGAATCATAGATAGTAGAGTGAGGAACATATACTTACATGACCGGATACCTCTCAAGATAATATTTGGTTTTTTGTTTTTAAATGCTTTTGTTTTCTGAGCCAGAAGATAGAGAACATCTCTGAGTAATCCCTTATTGTCAGTGAGTTCTGGGCGATCTCTCACTATGTCTAGAGCAACATCTGCAATATAATTGTGTTAAAGTTATACGTTAATTAGTGCATATAAGAAAACAACTTAAGATCATAATACATATGCAACTCAATACTCCATGAAATTCATCAAAATAACAATTACAACTGTAATGCCCTATTTCTAGTAATGCCCTTTTTCTAATCAAAGCTACCCTATAATTCCAATAGTAGTAGGACAAGTAGAAGACTTATCAGATCGTATCAGAAAAACACAATGTGAGCCAAATCTCACTTTCAAATGAGAATATGAAATATGAATAATCTAGACCTATGTCCTCAAAACCAGATATAATGGTTGCAGTAGCATAAACAAGTAAATTTAGAATGGGAAGTCGTTCACTTGGGTTTTTAAATAAATATTCTATTTTGAAAAAGGTCCTACGCCTTGACTTGACCGTTAATACATGGACTTCATATCTAGCTTTGTATTTGCAAACGTAGATATAACTAGCTAAGAGAATGGTAACTTGGATCAGATCTTCTACTTCACTATATAGGCTGGAAACATGTTCCAAATCAAATCAATAAAAGTATTCCATGGTATAGATATATTTGCAAGAATCAGAAAAACATGAAATAACAAGAATATGTAAGGACTTTATTCATACCAAAGATTTCAGCTTCAACACATTTTTGTAGAACCCAACCCCGATTCTCGCGTGTCCAATAATCACCCACCATTTTCTTAGAACTATCGTAAAGATACCGCACCATCTCGGATCTTGCAAATAAAGCAGCCTTATAGAGTGGCATGGTATTATTATTACCAGGGAGTTCCAACACACTATTGTTCTTTTTTACCATAATCATGGCAGTTTTGACGTTTCCTGCTGCAGCCGCTAAACTGAGGGCAGTGTTGTAATTTTTGTTCTGTAGCTCGAGATCTTTCTCGTCCATCTGAGATACTAGATTTTCCACAAAAAATTCCACGGCTTTGGTGCTTTCCGCTGATGCTGCAATATGAAGTGGCGTTTCACCATTGTCGGTGATAGCGGAACGTATGAGCTCGGGTTGCTCTTTAAGAATGGCTTCAGCAGTTTTCCAATCTCCTTTGATTGATGCTTCATAAAGCGGAACACCATATTTAACGTAGTTTTCTCTACTTCCTTCAAATATATCAATTGTAAATGTAAGTTAGTACTACATTCCTGATTTACCACAGATTAGATATCAAGTTTAAATGGAATCTAACATACTTTTGCTTTCTTTTCATGGGTTAACCACGTACACTACTATCTCTACCACTGATTCTGTGTGTTTTATCCCTTTCCAGTTGCTGAAATTCTTAAAAACAATTGCCTGATCTTTCTTTTAAACCCCCTATACCAGTTTACGCATAAAGATAAACCAACTTATATGTAAATCCTACATGTTTATACTTATTCATGATCTCGAGTCATAATTTGAGTGACCTCTAGTCTCATTTCAAAAGATGCACCTCATTTTCTCACAAAAATGAGACATTTACAAAGTATGCTTCTGGGCATGGCATCAAACTGTCGAACCAATATTTGAAGCTTCGACTGATCGAAGCGGTTGGCCTTGTCTAAACCCCGAAAATGTCATATAATTATTTTAAATTTTTTATAAAAGCAAAAAAAAAGACACCTAAAAACAGGGAAGCGGGAAAATTTTACTTAAATAATACATAATAAATGCAAAGAAAAACTAATGACCAATACATATATAGCCCTAAAAACATACAATATAAATGAAACAGGTAATGACCAGCATGGCTAAAACTTGTGCCTTAGGCATATATACATTTAGGCTCACATGTTAGGCACAACAATCATTTTCCAAATTTAACATAAGACAAGTTACCTTGTAAGAGATCTTGAAGAGGCAAATTCAATGGTGGTGGAGCTTGTGGTGGAGTGGAAGGTTGTGTTGGCGACGGACCAATCGATACGACAGTATGGTTTATGGGAATCAATGGAATTGCAGGACCTTCTGGGCGACTCATTTTTGCACCTACTGCTGCTTACTTCCCTGCAATGTCACATATATATATAAATTTAAGCAAACTTAACATAAATTATATTGAATCATTCCAACATTATGTATATGAAAATGAAAATACCTTTTGTAAATATTACTATTATCAAGACAAAATTACATGTATAGTCCATGTGGTTTAACTAAAATCACACTTGTCATCTCTATTCGATTTTAATTACATAGGTAATCCTTATTTTTCAAACTAATTGCATCGGTTGTCCCTACTTTAAAGTATAAGGATCACCTATGTAATAATCTATAGTTTTTTATTACACGGATAGTCTTTATTTTTGTTACATGGATAGTCCCTATTTTTCAAAATAGGGACTGTCAATGAAAATAGTGATGACAGAATTTGTAATGCTTAAATGCTAGTTAGTACAGACATATATCTATGTTTTATTGTTTAAGTTATGGGTCAAAATGGGCTTAATATGTATGGGTCGAGTTCCTTAACCCAAACAGCCCTTTAGGAAAAACAGTTAGGATTTGGCAGTTATGATTTACAGTTATGTTGGTTGGTAGTTATCCTAGAAACGACACAATGCTTTGACTCAACAGTCATGTCGTTTGGTAAACTATATATAT
>LBNU01005770.1:106017-121798 GCA_014162995.1 Artemisia annua | reverse complement strand
AATCCGCAGACGGCGACAGGCAGTCAGGAACGCACCAGTTTCAGACGTTGAGGGAAAGTTGAGATGCCTGTGCTCTAGAATGAACGGGACATTGGGAATGACATACTTGTGATTTGGTAGGTTTGCGTAATATACAACAGCTGGCATGCGCAGTATTTTAAGGCGTTTCCTTAAGATTTCGGCTTTCGCTGGTGTTAAACGTTTTGGTTATTAAGGGGAAAACATTAGTACCGCGTATTAATATATGAGGTCCAGTTTGAGATCTTAGACCGTTGGTGAAGTTTCGATACCGTTTGGCATTACATAAGTGAAAACGTCGTGAAAAGTTCCTGCTAGCTATGGGTTCCCTAGTCGCATTTAGAATGGAATCATTAGGTTGTTGATCCGAATGATTGGATTCTTTAGACTTGTTTGAAAGACGGATGTAACTATCCGCTCTGCGTGTGCTACTCACCGAGTTGAGTTCTTCGTTATTCTTCAGCTCGGATGTTTTTCTGTTTGTACCCTCCGTGAGTAAATATCTGTGATTAAGCCAAAATTTCTTATCTAAAATTATCAGAAAACACTAGACGGAATATAATGCATTCTTCCATGCGCAATACAGGGACGTACAAAAACTATAGAAGGATTGCAACAAATTTTATCATGACGCCAAGACCTTACTCTATCGAAAATTTGAATTTAGGCGAAAATTTTGAATTTTAGGTCAAAATTTTCAACGTTAAACCCAAAAATTGAAAATCTCGCGTAAAAAATATAAAGGAACGTTTCCAAGTCTGCGCTCATCGCATGGGAAAGATATGTAAATTATTTATATCAAATTTTCCGCGAGTAGCCAATAGAGAAATAACTCTATTTAGCTTTTTTTGTGGATATATTTTGTAAAATTTGTTTTTTTGTCTCTCTCTTTCTTTTTTTTTTTTCTATACAAGACGGATCGTCTATGAAAAGTGATGGTGCATCAGATTCGCATAGGGGGCAAAAAAAAAATCAAAACATCCATCCGCTAAGGAATTAGTTTTAAGGAGTACCAAACTCGCTATAAGATTGAAATTTCCTATTAATCATCGCTATGTTTAATACTATGTGTTAACACCAAACTCGCTGTGAAGTAAACCTTACTCGCTTATGTTAAATCCAAACCGCTAAGTTGACAAACTCAGCTATTAAAGCACTCAAACTCGCTAAGCAGCTTGATACTCGCTAGGAACGAAAAGGACATGATACGTCGCTACAGAAGAAGTGAGCCACAACTTCGCTAGGCAGTGTTGAAACTCGCTTAAGCCTTGAATGAAATAGCAAACTCGCTATATTAAAGGTGTAGTCCAAACTCCGCTAGGCAGTTTTTATCCAAAACTCTCCTACTAAACCCGTAAATAGCCAATACTCGCTACCTATACCAAGTAGCCAAAAACGTACCTGTTTGAATATTGCTTTTTCGAAACGAGTTAAAATTACCTACAAACCAATACAACCCAAAAACCAATAAACCAAAGTAAAACAAACAACCTACGACCCAAGGAGATGAACCAAACGAATCAAAATTAACCAAACTAGATCTATATCCAACCTAAATCTATCCCTTGGACGATTTGATTACCCTTGTAGGACCTTGGATACAACTTATTTCAAACTTATTCAACTTATTCTAGAGAGAGAGTAGAGAGAGGAGAGTTGGAGACCCTTCATGTAAAAGATAAGAACATGTGTGTTATTGCAAATGAAGCTCTCAGCCTTCCAAATGAAGTTTAACATTACATAATATCAGCACTAGGAATATCTAGATTTAGGCTTTTACATGTTTAAAGGTTTAGCCCTTGAACTTCCTAGTTTATGCTAACTTGAACATATAACTTTTGAAACGCTTTCTAACGCAACCTATTACATGATTTAAGACTTTAATGACCGACACTTTATATATAAAAAATACAAAGCTAACAGGGTATATCAGTAATTTAAAGTTTTAACAGCTTCAAGATATCTAAAAAGATTCATGACTCAGCTTTTCATTTAGGAGCTATTTGTTTGAAATAAAATATTGAAGTTAATGTATCCAAACAGAGCTACTTATTTTAGAGGAGATTATTTTTGTAACAAAAAACTAACAGTCCTCAAAAAACCCCTACCAAACAGGCCCATAATAACAATAACTAACTTAATCCTGTCGAAGCAGAGTAAGAGGGAAGTGAAATGTAGACAGATCCTACCCCTACCATCAGGATAAACCCAACAGTAGGGAGACTGCTCTTAGGAGGACCTTCGGCCAGTGTAATTGTGCAGCTGAGAAAAGTTTAAGGAAAAAGAGCGTGAAATTACAAAAACAGGCATAGGGAAACACATAAAACATACAACATGAAGCAAGCAAACAAGCCATAAAAAAACCATAAAAACTTAGAGAAAAATGACGAACAATCAAAAAAACATATACACAAGGACAAATAGGCATACAAAGCATACAAAAATAACATACAAGCATACAAAACAAATAGGCATAATACTGTTAAAAGAACAAAGAAGACAAAAAGGACATACACAAATAAAAGCAAACGCCGCAAGAGAAAACTGGAAATAGAATAGATAAAGCGCAAAAGAGACAGGGGCACACAAGCAAAACATACAAGCATAAAAGCAAAAAATAAAACACAAAAGGGCAAGGGCACTAAGAGAAATGGGCTAAAGGCAACTGAAATCAAGACCTAAAGAGAGCGGCTAAAATCTAAGCAGGGCAACACTATGGGAGCCTATAGCTAAGGGTGAATTGCATTGTCTTTTATAAGTATAAGTATTTTAGTCTAACAATATTGCTAGTTTTGAAGTTTTATGTTTTAACAATTTTGTTTTCTCTTTATGTGTAGTATAGATATACTTCTTATCCTCGAACTTGATAACATTTTCTTTGTGGTTTTCGACATTTTTGGTCGATTATTTCAGGAGGTTTGAACTCACCATTATACATAATTAAATTCAGGAAAAACCTTCGCCTTTTCCTTTTTCTATATTGGTTCATAGAACATAATTGGATCTACGAGTTGAGACAAAAGCATAGAGAAGGGAAAAAAAACATTAACATATGAAAGTGACACTTTGAGAGAAAAAACTAATTGGACGTGCAAGATTATAAATATCAAGCTAAAGTGTGTGCTGTAGTAATATGCAAATTAAATACATAAGGTTGTACACGTAGCAGAGTTCATAGCTAGATTATGATCCTCTCATAATTTAAAGATGATAGGTAATATTATGATTGTTGCACATTTTTTTTAAATGCAAATTATATTATGAAAGTAAAATAAAACTAGAAAGAAAATAGTCATGCATAGACACAATTGTGAAACTACTAACGACCAAATTGACCATAAAACTAACCGTTCGATAATTACATTTGAATTAAAATAAAATAAAAGTTTAGCAATGATTGACGTACTTTTCTTTTTACTCGTAAAAAAAACTTAATGTGACACGTCAATGTTCATATTTAAAATAAACATTAGTAGGTTCTTATCCATAATTTAATGTGAAATATTATTTACTACGTAGTATCTTTTATATAATAAAACAAAACCATAGTGGGTACTTTCGTATTTCAGAAAAAATAATATTTTCTTATTAAATAATATTTTAATTATTATTTTTTAATTTAAAATTTTAAAAATTTGTTTTGTTGATATACTACTACACAAGTAGAAAATAAGTACAAAAAAATATAGATAAGATGCAACTAACAGGATTAAATTTTTTAAATGATTATCTTTAATAATAAATAAATATAATTAAAAATCATAAATCAAACAAAAAAAAGATTAAATTATTTGTGTTTTAAGAAATAAAAATATATCAATTAAAAAAATATTTAAGAACCCGCGCATAGATATATGCATGACAAAAAAATAAAAAAATAAAAAAAATTAAAGGTGTATATTTTGTATAAAGAAATATGTTATATTTCAGAACTCATTTTTTCTCGAGTTACATGACTGACTTATATAAGTTTTTAGATTTCGTGGATGTTACGTGCACTTTTAGCTCAAAAATACCTTACGTATCGTATTATTGTTTTTCCGTTGATATACAGGTTTATAATATGTTAGTTTTTTAAGATAAAAGAGGAATATTGATTTTTGTAGGCGACACTTTATGTAGATGCACCTTCTGAAATCTGAACCCATTTCTTTATGTATAAATCTGTAAAATTAACATGATTAAGCATATGATCTGGAAATTTTATTCGACCATTTCATTTGAAGCATTTCTTTTATGTAGTTACTATCATATTCTCCCATTACTTTAGTAAAACTCGGTAATTTGGTACAAGGGTAGCTAAAGTTAATATTCAAAAGTAATTATATAAATCTTTTTGGCTAAAACAAGTTGATGTATGTCACCATCGGATGATGAAATCGTGGACTCGTGGAGGGGTAATCTTCGATGAAGATGAGAACAAACTCAAACATGGATCTAAGGATGTACATGTACGTGTATACTTGATCGATAATGATAACTAGTAGTAATGTTTTCGCAATAGTAATATGTATCAAGTTACAACTACGGATGCGTCATCTAAAACAGTGGATAAAAATGACGACCTAATAGGCTAATATGAACTTTGGTGGGCAAAAGTTGAAAAGAAAAATCGATCACAATTCAATACAAAAAAGGCAAAGTTTTAATGCCATAAATTATATTTATGTATTGGATTTAAGTCAGTGACTAATCTTTTTTATATAATAAAAGAATTACATTATTTCGGAGTGTTTTTGAAAAACCCTTCTCATTGAAAAAAATTAGACCAATAGGAGAGCTCGATTTTGCCACGTAGGCGAAATCGAGCAATATGATTGGTCAATAGAAAGTCAAAATTAAATTGATGTTGGTCAAACTTAATAAATTTGGTGGAGAAATTTGGTTAAGAAAAAAAATGCATAAAAATATAGGTGTCAAATTTATGAAAACAAAAACTTAAAAAAAGATGAAATAATTAATAAAACTTTAGTGGTTGAATTTTAAATAAAATATATGGAGCTAAGTGTAAAATTACAAGTTTTCATGTTTTTTAATAACTTTAGAAAAAAAACACAAATAACCCCTTACACCTTATACCCCTTACACTTTATACACCTTATATTTTATAAATGTTTAAAATTAAATGAGTATTATATTAGTTTTCAGACTTTCATCCATTAAAATTACAAAATTTGGTAAATATTGCGAATTAGTTTTTATGTTAGTTNAAGGAATTAAAGTATGTACATGAGAATTATTAAGCAAGAATATGTAGTTTTTAATCAGGTTATTACGTTACTATACTGCGAAAAGCATATTTCACTAACATCTCATGCAAGTCAAGTATAATTATGTGATTTAGCTTGAATAATAAAATATAATTTTTATTCCAAAAACATTCTCCTAAAATAATAGGTAGATTATAACATATATACGTATGATTTTTTATTTTTAGTCCACCAAGTATAACTAATTGAAACATGTTAAGTGATTCATTTCTTAATCGATAATAATACATAATCAAAACGAAATTTAAAAACTCTGTGCGTGCACAGGTATTATAACTAGTATATGTAGAAGTCAATAACCCTTTCTATTCTGGCACTTCGTTGTCCATAAACGAAGTCAAAAAGACTTTTCAATACTTTTATTGTCCTACACCTTTTGGTCGTCTTCTTGAGCCACCATGAAATAATGAAATAATCAAGAAAAATATGTTATTAACATAGGCCGGATGTAACGGTCATCTCAGATTTTCAGCATATCATTTTAACTTCATCTTTCAGCCGTAATGGTCATCATCTAACCAAACACATAAAAATACCTTATTTTATACAAGATACTCTACAATACACCCACACACATTCACAAACAAAACAAATAATAATAAAACCATCACATTTTTTCCTTTTTTTGTCAGGTGAAGTTCTTCACCGAACCACCCATTTGCACACCTTCGTGCGCCATCAAACCACCTCGTCATAGCCTTCATGCGCCAAAACAGGTCTTCCCGTGTGGTCACCTAGCACCATAACTTGCTAACGCGGGTCTTAGAGGTATAATATATAGTTGGTCCACTCAAGTACTGAAAAAGTTATATTGCTTGAATACACTACTACAATTAACAAACCATAAATTGTTAGTGAAAGTTCTTGTTTTCAACTTTATTTGTTAATATCATATAGTTTTAGAAATTATGTCTAAATATTTACAAACTGACAAATACTCTTAAGGAGGGGTTGAAGTCATAGACAAATTTGTATTGGCGTCTAAGGCTGCTAGCCTTGGAACCATTCAATTTTTGGCACAATGAGATACAACTATACAAGCAACCAAACGGTTATTTCTCATGAATCATGAAATAAAATCATAAAAACGGAAACTACAATAACTCGAATCCGCAACGATGGGATGAAAAGGGAAGCTTTGATACAATAAGCCGAAAGAGGCTGGATATAGTTTTGCTTTTGTGAAGCAAGAAATTTTGAGTTCAGTCACGACCTTGCAATATGTGCGTATATGTCGTTTTGCAAGACATAAACCGTAAGATTAAGCAACCATGACATGTCATTTATATCGCTACTTTGTGCTCTAAATGTTAATATGAGAATCCGAACTACAACAAGAAAATAAACCGAAACTAATATTGGTTCATTACAGAATCAAACAAGTGTATTCAATATATTTACATGTTATGACATACTTTTGTTTTTTCATACTAAGAGCACCGGGTGTCGTGGTGTTATCCGTCTCGCGTTATAGCAAAAAGTGTTGTCGCCCCAGCACTTTTCTTCTCGCGTTATAGCAAAAAGTGTTGTCGCCCCAGCACTTTTCTTCTATAACACGAGCCCTATAACTTAAACAAAAAAAATCCTTCATCCAAAAGTTGGCGTTATAGGACATTCCTGACCCACAAAGCACAAATACAACACGACAAATAAATAAATAAATAAATAAAAATTACGTATCGCTTGGTTGGTGGTTTCGGCCCCAGACCCTATGCCAAGAGGTCTGATATCCGGCTCACGTTATCCGCTTGGCTAGTGGGTTGGCGCAAAGGCTACCAGCCACCAACACTCTAAACATAAATTGTAACTGTAAATTGTAATCATCATACTAATATAGGGCGAAGCCCAGCCCAAAACACGTTTTAACCCATATCCTTTTTCTAACTAAACTAATTTTTCTTTGGACCAGCTTTTTCCTAATCATCATACTCATAGGTCATGTTTGGCAACACTTTTTTGGAAGCGTTTAAGAGCGGTAAGCGACAAGCGACAAGCGTTTCAGTCTTAACGCTTGTTTGGCAACACTGCTGCTAGCGTTTAACAACACCTCAAAAGCTTGCAATCTTAATGCTTCATAAAGAAGCTTTCCAATATACCGCTAGCGTTTACTTTTAATATTACCAATTTACCCTTAAAAAATAACATTCATTCATAAGTATATGCCCTTTTACGTAATTTTACATTTTATAATTACAACTACAACTACGTTACCAAACACGTTTTTTAAACAAGCAACTAATGCTTACTGCTACTGCTTACTGCTACAGCTTACTGCTTATTGCTACTGCTTACTGCTACCTGTCGCCAAACATAGCCATAAGGAATTTTTTGATACTTACTTTTAAAAAGAGCACTTTTGTAGACACTTTGTACAGCAACTTTTGTATTGACAAAGCGGGAATATGTGCCTTTTTATAATTCAATGCATATTGGTTTGAGGGTATAAAGAAACACAAACTTTATCTATGAGTTATGCTACAATGCGAAAATCATCAGCCTCATGTGTTTTCATGACAATGTGTCCATGTCTGTTATGCAGAAACATGAAAATTAGTGACTTTATGGTCGTGAGCAGACTTCAGGAAAACCTTCAAACGAATTTCAACTGTGAATTTCTTTATATAACTTGTCATAAGTGATTGGTATGAAATTAACACGCATAAGGGAATATACAGTAATAGACCGGACCAGAGGATGCCATCAAGTTTTGCAGTATAAATGAAACCCCTTATGATCTTTTTCAAGCTGCAATAAATAGATTACGTGAAACCAAAGCAACACATCATCATGCTTCCTTCTTTAGACAGTCTCTTAAAACAGTAACAGCATAAAGTCATGTGAAAGAATGAATGAAGTGATAAATAAACTTGGCTTAGAACTCATTCAGCTTATTCTATAAACATAGATAAAAATCTAGAAAAGAGATCGCTGACATCGTATAATATCGCAAACCAGGTATTTATATGCTACTCCCTCCGTCCCAAAATAAGTGTCCAGTTTGACTTTTTAGAGTCAAACTCGTTCAACTTTGACCTTTTTGTGTGTGTGTGTGTGTGTGTGTGTGTGTGTGTGTGTGTGTGTGTGTGTTATAATACTTGATGAAAATTTATACCATTGAAAAATACACTTAAAATCCAATCCATTTATATATTTTCCATCAAATATTATATAACACCCACAAAAATAGTTAAGGTCAAAGTTGAACCAGTTTGACTCTTAAAAGTCAAACTGGACACTTATTTTAGGACGGAGTCTAATCTGTATGACACACGACAGTGTCTCGTACGTTGGTCTTGAAACTAAACTGATTTGTTGCAGTTCAGATCCAAACCATAAAGCTTCTTATTACAAGCACATACTTATTATTGATGCTCAAGATACACGGTCAACAACAAAAACATACCCAATCCCGCAAAAGTGAGGAAGTATGATACACACTCCAATAACATATATATCTAAGGTGGTGTTTGGCATTGCGTTTTGACATAATTAATGTATATGATATTATGATAAGCAATAACCATGAATCAGATAGTCAACCATTACAAAACAAGCTTACAGATAGTGTTTGGGACATGCTTCTGTTAATTGAAGTTTTGATAATTACATAATTAGTTTTTTTTTTTTTTTTTTTTTTTTTTTTTTTTTTTTTTTTTTTTTTTTTTTTTTTTTTTAAATGTTTGGAAATTTCTAACCAGGGCTGTTTGGATTAACATATCTGAATGAACTTTATCCAAACACCAAGGCTTTACATGTTAAATGATCCCTAATAGTCATAATCAGTTTTCTTTCAGGTTTGCAGTTACTCCATAGTGATTATTTAACCCCTAATGAAGATGATAATCAGACATACTCAGCTTTCAAAAATGCAGGGTCAGACACCCACTAACAGTTCCACTGCGTATAACAAAGGCAAACCACAACACAGATACAACATTGAACAAAAACATTATATAAATGGAAGATATTGATTTTGTTTTAGAACCAAACTTACGCCCAATGTTATTATGCGGCTTGGACTATACATTGACTGATTTGAAACAAAGTATGTAATAACATCACCTCATGAATTATGATAGCCACATTACTACTGTGCAAATTAATTCCCCAAATAATTCAACATCTGACAAGCCATAAAATCAAATTGAATTATTAACCATGTACAACTCAATAAATGCAAAATTTAACAACAAAACAACTACTACAACAAAGCCTAATTACAATTCATTCATTTACCAAACATAACAAAAACATCTGATTAATAAACAATAAATCAGTCACGCAAAAACAATACACAAATCCAAAATCAATATTAGCAACACTAAACCTAGTGGTCAGACACTCTGATATCCTCACAAGAGGTCTAGATTTCAAACCTCACAAGGTAGCCGTCACAAGAATATCCCAATTAGGCCACATACATCTAAGTCAAAAGACTCGCACTCCTGGGTAACCAAACCTCATCCGTTTACCCTTTTTTATTTTTATTTTAATAAAAACTAGCAACACTAGATTCAACAATTAATAACTTTATTGATTGATAATGTTAAAAACCTAGCATGCTAACATGACAAACATGTTCAGAAGTGACAAAGAACTTCAGCTAGAACTTGGTTTTATGCTTGAATTCGTTGATAATGTTAAAACAGACTGCATGAACTATAGTACAATGAAAATCCATAGCATTGCCATTGATCATGGCTGCATTGACTAATGACTATATATACCAGATCACTTATAATTAAGTCCTCTAAATAGTCATGTGAGCAAACTTATAAAATCTATAAATGAAGTCCTCTGAAATATTTTATATACATGTTGCAATTACTACACAGCGGTTACCAATGATCCTCATTTCCTTCATTGATGTTATAATATAGCATTTCAAACAGTTTTAGCATATCACATAACTTAAGTGGACGTGTATAATTGATTAGCGAGCCTTCTCATAAATATTTGTGGATATTGAATGAACTAGACTCTAAGAGAAAAATTCTAGTGAGAAACTGACATGTACCTTCAAGTTTAGCAGTGTAATTGAAGCCCATTACAGATCCTCTATGCTTCCTTCATTGCTGTCAACATTTTATTGAAACAGTAACAAGAAACAGTAATTTGAACAAATGACTACAGTGCTAAATAAGCTTAAAGTAGAATTGATTCGGTTTCGTTTATATACATAGATAAAATTTTCTATTAGATCATTGGCATTATAATCTTGTCAACAAGGTATTGACATAATGGATCTTTAATTGTGTATCTATATGACAGATTGACAGCAACTAAACTTACTCTCGTTAAATGCTCAACTGTATTAAGTCATTGACTGTTTGGCAATTCCACACACTACATCCGCACACTTGAAAAAAACTGCTAACCTACAACTTGAAAACACGATAACTGGATAACCACTGTCAAAACGCAAAGCACAAACACCAATGAACTGGAAGATAATGGATTCATATCTGCTGAATGCTTGTGTAATACATTGACTGATTTACAACAGTCCAAATATTACTCCGTAACACCCTTACTTAATACAGTAACAATTTAAGACATATGTTTGGCGCCGAGCTTTTTGGAGCTTTTTGGGGCGATGAGCGGTGAGCAATGAGCTTTTTGATTTTTAGTGTGCGTTGGCGAAAGAACGGTGAGCTTTGCTATTTTTTAGGAAAGCTCATTTTTCCAATGCTTCTTTAAGAAGCTGTGAGCGGTGAGCAGTGAGCTGTGGCTACTGCTCACTGCTACTGCTCACAGCTACTTTTGCCAAACATAGCCTAAGTGTCACTGTGCATATTAATTCCCAAATAAAGTAGCATCGGAAAAAACTATAACATGGATATGAATTGCTAAGCGTTTATTAACCAATAAACGCATAGCTGAACAACAACACAAGTGCTATAATAAAGTCTAACTAACCAATTCCCAAATTACACAAACAAAATAACGAACAATAAACGATACACAAATCCAATACCAAATGAATAACACTAAATTCAACAATTAATAGTAACTTTATTAATAATATCCATAAACATAATTTTCACATAATCCTTGAATTAACCTAGTAATAAAAACATAAAAACAAACTAATTACAACTCGATCAATGCGCAACTAAGAAACCATTACTAAAAGCATCAGGACCATTAGATATGGTTCCATTATTAGTATTAAAACAAATAGATCTAACAGCCACAAGCTTCTTCCGTTGCAAACACCTCGGTCCGTTAAGCCTAACCGAAAAAGACGGAGATCGGTTGACATCCTCCTCCTGTTGCGTTGAAGCTGGAGATCTGACTGGTGATGAGATGGTGCGATTGAGATAGATCTGATGAGTTATTGTTTTCATTTTGGAGTCACGGAGTTTAGCCAGTGCTCCGGGTTTTAAGTACCGGAGATAGGTGGTGGTTGCGGGACGGTGGCGGATGCGGTGGTTATTCATCATGGTTGATTGTGTGTGTTTTTGATGGTGTTTTTAGTGTGTGTGTTTTGGGTGTGTGGGAGGGAAAATGAGATATTTTAAGGGTGTGAAGAGCGGGAAGACGGCGCTCAGATTTTGTTTTCCAATTTTTTTTAATCTTTGATATATTCACTTTCATCCAATGTTCTAAAAGGCGTGAGGCGTGGCGTGGCGTCACAGTCACGCCTCAAGTCTTACGCGTCTTTGCGAAGCCTTGACGGTTTTTAAGGCGTGCTTAAGGCGGCAACAAAATATTTATAAATTTATGAGTTTATAATTTTGTATCATTTTATAAGAGCAATTTCAAATACTAAAGCCCAAATCCCAAATAGCCAGGCCCAAATACGAGGCCCAAGTAGGAATTAAGTTTTGAAATTATGAGGCCCAAGAAAGAAATAACCCAAATACTTGAAATTCAAGCTCAAATCCATAAATCCCCTAAATGCTTCTAAAAATGGCGCCACGCCTTACCAAAAAGGCGCGCCTTTGCACGCCTTTTCACACGACGCCTAGACCTCACGCCTTGGTCCATTTCGTGGCGCCGAGGCCACATCTCGCGCCTTGGCGCGCCTTTTAGAACACTGCTTTCATCCCCAAAATAATTCAATTATTCCGTCTATCCTAAATTTATTATCCACATTTTTATTTCGAGTTGTCTTAAATTAATTGTTCGTTTTAAAAAATAGAAAGGAAATTTAGTTCAAAATTATCATATTACGCTCACTTGAGGTTATTATTACAAACATTAAAAAAGTTTTAAATTGTACTTAACAAGGATAAAAAAAAAAAAAAAAAAAAAAAAAAAAAAAAAAAAACTCTTATTCTGCAAAAAATAAGGAAAAAAATGTACTCATAATATTTTTCTTAAATTATGTGCTTCTATCAGTGGACAATTATTTTGAAACGGATGGAGTAGTAATTAACACCAAACTCACATCACAAACATAAGACACTTAAAGACAAATATACTCCACAATATTCACATTTATGTAGTAAAAGTAAAAGGGTTCATTCGATGGGCAACCACCAAACCACCCTAAAAATCTGGTGACCATGCCTAAACTAGGGCATGTTTAATTATGGTTGACGTATCAATGAGAATCCCAAAGCATCTTTAATGGTAGATTGGAGATGAGTTAAGAATGACTTGATATTATTGTAGATTTTTTAATATTGGAACTGAATGTTAGAAAATTATTTCGACTTACTTACCAAGCAGTTAGTGTTTTTCTTTTCTTCAAGTTGCTTAACCTCTGGCTGTTTTGAGTCAATGCATCATCATCGTTAGAGCTCCACCTCAAACCAAACACGCTTCTAAATCTATACTCCATGAACTTCTGTTTCAACATGAGGACTACATCTACCCAAGACCAACAACAAACCGCGTACCAATAACAAAATTCAACCGTGTCGTTTACGAACCCTGATTCGACTCATCCCATGGTCACCTGCTCTCAAGTTGGCACATGTAAACCCAACCCCCAATATCACCGTCACATATGCACTATCTCCCCTTTACCAATGTCATATAATGCAACTTTCACTAAACCTGATTGTAGAACTGCTATGCTTGATGAATATAATGCGCTTATTAAAAATGAAACTTGGATTCTTGTGCCACGACCACCTGACACAACATTGTTTTTTCCATATGGTTGTTTAAGCACAAGTATTTTGCATATGGATCCTTTAGCAGATACAATGCCCGCCCTGTTGCTAATGGAAGTAGCTAACAAATTGGTGTTGATTATGATGAGACGTTTTGCCCAGTTGTCAAACCGCTATTATTCGCATTGTACTCAGTTTAGCGGTATCTCGACGTTGGTCTTTATCAGCTAGATGTCAAGAATGCCTTTTTACATGGGCATTTATCCGAGACAGTGTATATGAATCAGCCACCTAGTTTTCGGGACCCACATCATCCTAATCATGTATGCCTCCTACAGAAGTCACTTTATACCTCGGGTCTGGTTTCAGCATTTTGCAGGTTACGCTACTCGGGTTGGCTTTACTCATAGCCGATGTGATTCTTCATTATTTATTTTTCGACATGGATCTAACACGGCTTACTTGTTGCTGCTATATGTTGATGATATTATTTCGACTGCTTTTTCCTGATGCTTTGTTGCATAGGATTATTTCCTCTCTTCATCACGAGTTTTCTATGTCTGATATTGGCCCACTGAATCATTTCTTGGGCGTCTCCGTTTCACGTGATGAAACAAGTATGTTTTTGAGTCAGAAGAAGTATGCTTTGGAGATTATGGAGCGAGCTGGCATGCTCAATTGTCATCTGATGATGTGAAAAGTGTACCCGTTTTAAGGGGTCATTTAAGCCCTAATTCGAGTTAATATGATCAAATATTGCCCTAAATCGTTCCTTTTGTCATTTTAGGTACTTTTGAGAAGAATTCTAGAAAACACATCATTTTAGGCGTTTTTGGAGCATAAAGTGAAGAAAATGAAAAAATCTCAAAAGCATGCTGGAAACCCTTCCTGACGGCGTCAGAGTCACAAGGTGACGCCGTCAGCCAACCAAGACAAAGGAGTGGATTCTGACTATACGTGACGCCCTAAGAAGAAAATGTGAAGTTTACACCTGACGGCGTCAGGTGTTAATATTCCTAGGCCGTCAGGTGTAATGTTAAAGAGTGACGGCCCAGAGCAAGTTTACAAGTGACGGCGTCAGAAGTAGATCTAGGCCATCCGAGAACCCTAATGGCGGCGAGCTGACGGCGTCAGAGCGTATAAGCTGACGCCGTCAGAGTGTATTTTCTATATATACTTTTCTATTTTTCATTCATTAGTGTGCAACTTTTGGGAACAAACCCTAGACGATTTTGACAGCTTTTTCAAGGGTTTTTCACCCTTGATTCTTCCATGTTCAATTAAAGATAAGTCTCCATTCAAATTAATCAATATGTCTATGTGTTGGTTAATTATATCTTATGCTTGTCTTTCAATTAACATGCTAGGCTAGGTTTATTTTGTGTTTGCTTAGATCTAATGAAACCTAACTATTGATTATTGGTTGTTGGTGTGTTATTAATTGTATTGGATGAATGTTTATCGATGTTAGGCTTAAGAAAACTGGCCAACCTCCTACATTGTAACGTGCTTGAACGTCTTAAGAAACATGAACCAATGCGTACTAGGTTTTTATGGTTGTATTTAATGCATGAGCGAATTCTAATGATCTCATGTTAGGAGCTTCTAGCAGGCTCGACATAGGAGTGAAGTAGGAGCTTATAGAGTTGGGGAAGTACGTACGCCACCCCACGACTGGTATTAAGGAATACACCCGTCATCCACGCAATTAATACACACTAATTAACCGGTAAAAGATAGTTAGGGAGTAAGGAAATCTAAGTAAACACACTTGTCTCCATATAAGTTTCACGACCTTTTATTTTTATTTGCAATAGTAGTTTTTGGGTTAGTTGACTAGCAACTAATTCCGCCCAATCCTTCAAACCCGAGATTTTACTTGCTTTCTAAAAAAAATATAAAAATACAAAAATAATCTCCCATCATCCTTAGACCTATTAGAGTAGTTTTTCATACCTAACGAACACTATTCCCTGTGGAGAACGATCAATCCCCCGTACTTACCACTACACTATACTACATCGGTCAGGTACACTGCCTGGTGGGGTTGTAAGCCTCTTGAGATCCCCTGAGAGGTAAAACCTGTTACGTGGTCGCAATCCTGCGTTATCAAGTTTTTGGGCGCCACTGCCGGGGAATAGTTATTGCTTAGGTTGAATTTTTATTTTATTAGGTCTACTCACTAGATTCCTTTCTAGTGAGATTTTTATTTTATTTTTCTAGGATCTCTTTAGTCTATCTATTTTCTTCGTGTTTTTGTTCGTAACCATTACCATCTGACATCATGGAAGGTGGTAATATCCTTGATCCCAACAACCCACCACCACAACAACCACCACAACCAAACCAACCTCCTAGAGCCCGTACTATAGGAGAGTACTCCCGTCCTAGCCACCATGGCTATCGAAACACCATTGAGCTCAC
>LBNU01005770.1:59567-89086 GCA_014162995.1 Artemisia annua | reverse complement strand
ATCGATAAAATTTACTAAGAAATATAAGAGACAAATTTAGTTTTAAGATAGACCAATTAAGTTTATTGTATGTTCACTTTGTTGACCATGTCTAAACCTACTTAGAGAAAAGTCAATTGAACCTAGAGATATAATAATAATATGTCTTGTCCTTAATATAAATTATCCTTTTCGGTCATTCTTTTTATCGTATGCATGAAACTAGACCATTGTTTTTATTAGCGTTCCGCATAATTTAAAGATATGATATTACTCAGCTACTTATGATGAATTAACAAAACGAATGTATATGTCTTTGAATTGTATGGTTAGCTTTCATGTGATGTTTAGTGTTTCATGATGTGTCTTCAAACATGTGTATTACATGACGTTATGATAGTCGTTGTTATGATAGTGGCTATGATTAAATTGATTGACATATTAAAGAAGATAAATGTTATAAAATTTAAAATATGTATTGCTCGTAACATCCGTATGTTTTAAATCTTTATTGATTACCTTTAAAGCAATTTATTTATTATATGACATTAAGTGAGATTAATTTGTTAATCACCAAAGTGATCAAGTTGATTTCAAATTTGTGGTCATATAATTTATATTGTTTTATAGAATGCTATTACGGTTTTGTTATTGGTTGATAGAAATTATGAATTTTTCCCAAAGGAAAAATTATTCTTCTATAACTAATAAACTTAAGGATGAAAATTAGTATATTTTGTCATATGTATATATTTGATGAAGTCTATTCTATTTTCTTGTAAAGTTTTATTGCATTCTAGTAATAATTTAAAGCTAATTATATATTATATGACGTTAAGGGAGATTAATTTGTTAGTCACCAAAGTGGCCAAGTTAATTTCAAATTTTTAGTCATATGATTCACGTTGTCTTAAAGAATGCTATTATGAATGTTTTATTAGTTGATAGAAATTATGAATTTTACCCAAAGGAAAAATTATTTTTCTATAACTAATAATCTTAAAGATGCAAAATAATACACTTTTGTCATATGTATATAGTTATCCAAAGATGCTTATATATTTGACGAAGTCTATTTATTTTCTTGTAAAGTCTCATTGCATTCTAATAATGATGAGGATATATTGTTGTGTTTACCCAAAGGAAACCAATAATATATATTTTATTAAGCATTTACATTTTCCGCAATTAACCTTCACTCTCAAGCTTCTTCTGTTAACTTGTTTACCGGTGTGAATTTTTCCGAATGGAGCGAACAAGTCACTTTCCATTTAGGTGCTTTTGATCTTGACTTGGTGCTATTGGAAGATAGGCCTGCTGACCTTACTAATGCTTGTACAGAGGCTCAAAAATTACACCATAAGCATGGACAATGGCTAACAGACCATGCTTGAACTTTATGTGGATGAAGATTGCCTACAACATTAAGTCTTATCTTCCTGGCGTTGAAAATCAGAATGTTAAAGATTTTCTTAAGCTTGTGGAAGAGAAGTTTCGTTATGCTAATAAAGCACTAGCAGGAACACTCATGGCTGAACTCACCACCATGAAATTTGATGGTACAAAAAGTATGCACCAACATGTCATTGACATGACCAATACACAAGCAAGACTTAAGACACTGGGTAAGAATGTGGATGACTCTTTCTTGGTGCAATTCATAATGAATTCACTTCCTTCTGAATATGGACCGTTTCACATCAACTATAACACATTAAAGGATAAGTGGAATATTGATGAACTGTCTGATAAGCTTATGCAGGAGGAAGCAAGAATAAAGAAACAAAGAGTTTACTCCGTTAACCTGGTGAATCAAGGAGTTGACATGAAGCAGTAATCTCCTTGACATTATACACACTAATATTTGTGGACCATTCGATACTCCATCCTTCACAGGAGAAAATATTTTATCACCCTTATAGATGATTTTTCACGTTATGGATATGTCTATTTGTTGCATGAAAATCTCAATCAATAACTGCCCTTGGGGTGTTTGTAAACGAGGTTGAGAGGCAACTTGACAGAAAAGTGAAAATCGTAAGATCTGATAGAGGTGGTGAATATTATGGAAATTATGATAAATATAGACAGTGTCCTGGTCCCTTTGCAAAGTTCCTCGAAAGTCGCGGCATATGTGCTCAATATACTATGCCGGGCACGCCACAACAAAATGGTGTGGCAGAAAGGAGAAATAGAACATTAATGGAGATGGTTAGGAGCATGATAAGTAAATCCTCTTTACCCAAAAGTTTGTGGATGTATGCACTTAGAACCGCAGTGTATCTGTTAAATAGGGTTCCTAGTATGTCAGTTCCAAAAACTCCTTTTGAGTTATGGACTGGAAGGAAACCTAGTCTGAGACACCTGCATGTTTGGGGTTGTCCAGCAGAAGCACGGGTTTATAGTCCACAAGAAAAGAAATTGGATTCTCGAACCGTTAGTGGTTACTTTATTGGTTACCCAGAGAAGTCCAAATGGTATAGGTTTTATTGTCCAAACCACAGTTCTAGAACTGTTGAAACAGGCAATGCCAAATTTCTGGAAAATGGTGAAGTTAGTGGGAGTGTTGAAAATCAAGTTGTGAATATTAACGAAATAAGGGATGATGATCCATCACCCATGAATGTTCATAAATCCACAACTGCACCAAATGTTGTTCCTATATTTCAAAATCAAGAGCAACATTTTAATAAAGAACAAACACCCCATGAAGAAACTAACTTACCAACTCAAACAAGTGAACCTGTTGGAATAGCATTAAACAAACCTGCAAGGGTTAGAAAGTCAGCTATTCCTGATGATTATGTAGTTTACTTGCAAGAGACAGATTTTGATATTGGCATTGATAATGATCATGTAACTTTTCAACAAGCCATAGAAAGTGATAAGTCTGAAATGTGGATTAATATGAAAGAAGAGTTAAATCAATGGCTCAAAATAAAGTCTGGGTTCTCGTAAACTTGCCAGAAGGTTTTAAACTAGTTGGTTGTAAATGGGTCTTTAAGACCAAACGCGACTCTAAAGGCAATGTTGAAAGATATAAAGCTAGACTTGTAGCCAAAGGTTATACTCAGAAAGATGGCGGCATTGATTACAATGAGACTTTTTTACCCCTCTCAAAGAAGGACTCGTTGAGAATAATATTGGCATTAGTAGCTCATTTTGACTTACAGCTACATTAAATGGATGTGAAAACCACCTTTCTGAATAGAAATCTTGAGGAGGAAGTTTATATGAAACAACCTGAAGGGTTTTTCGTTGAGGGTAAAGAAAAGATGGTGTGTAAATTGAAGAAATCAATATATGGATTTAAACAAGCTTCTAGGCAATGGTATATTAAGTTCAATGATACCATTAAATCTTTCGGTTGAAATCATCGTTGATCGATGTATATACCGCAAGATCAGTGGGAGCAAGTTTATATTTTTGGTTCTATATGTTGATGATATTTTACTTGCAACTAATGATTTTGGTTTATTGCATAAGACTAAAGAATATCTCTCTAAGAATTTTGAAATAAAAGATATGGGTTAGGCATCCTATGTGATTGGAATATTCCGTGACAGATCTGAAGGTCTATTAGGACTGTCTCAAAAAGCCTATATTGATAAGATTCTTGAGAGATTCAATATGAGCAAGTGCTCAGACGGTGTAAGCAAGCCGCTAAAAGTTTGTAGCTTGTTATGAGGCTACTATTTATGTATTATGGCTGCGGAACTTTATTTCAGGGCTTGGGTTGTCGACACTATAAGCAAGCCGCTGAAAATTTATTGTGACAATACCGCAGCAGTTTTCTTCTCTAAGAACGATAAGTACTCTAAAGGTGCAAAACAAATGGATATAAAGTTCTATATCGTGAAAGAAGAAATTCAGAAACAAAGAGTGTATCTAGAACAGATTAGTACAGATCTCATGATTGTTGATCCTTTAACCAAGGGTTTACCACCAAAGGCATTTACGCAACATGTTCCTAGGTTGGGTCTTGGTTGTATTGACAACTAAGTATGATGTTCTAAACACTCTTGAGCTCAATAAAATGTTTCTGATTTTATTTCTTATTCATTATGTTATTATGCATGCATTTGTGTTTGAATAAGAAATTTGTATGTATTATCATAACAATTATGTGGACTGTATGTTGTTTATATATACTTATGAATCTAGCATGATGAACTCATAGTGTTGTGATATATGGAAGGGAGTATACGAGTATACTGTTTATGACCGCCATAATCCTCACTATGTAGTTTGTTGTGTCAAGATACTTATGATGTTAATGGTTAATAAGATTTAATTTGCTAGCCTTACGTTATACCATTAAGAAATATCATGTCAAGTGGGAGAATGTAAGAAATGTGACATGATTTTGTCATAGTCTTTTAATATCTCACATAGATTTATTGGTTACCAATACTTTAATGTGTAATCAATTAAATTCAATATTGTGATGAATACTCTTAATGGTTCATTATATCTGGACCGTTATACTTGTTAGCATTGATGGACATGCTAACCTAAAAGCCAAATATAAACTAGTCCTTTCCCTACCCTAAAACACATGCACATGTAGAATTATTAGCTATCCATCAAGCTCTCTACACTCAAGTGGGTCAAGGGAGAGAAACTAGTTTATGCTTAAGGTGTTCCCGATATCATGTCAACATCCGCTTCCGCTTTAGGTATGTTTTACTCGTCTATGTAATTATGTGGTTATTATTGTATTCTAAGATCCTTGTGGCATAATAGTTGAATGTGTTCACCATGAATATTTGATGTTAATGTCCACACATATGAATGCTTACATAACTCACATCATCATCTTCATTCTCAAAAGGACCACGTGGTGAATACACATCATCGACCATAATCGGTATACCATTATCATTAATAATGTTTTCAGGACCTAAGTTAGCGTTCATATGATCACCACCTACATTGCCATTCATTTGATCATTAGTATCTAAACCCACAGAATCATCACCTACATTACTAGCATTCAATTGCTCATTAGTTTCGTCTAATGTAGCATGACCATCAACAACCATAGGATCCACATTATATATGTTTTCTTCATTTTGACCTACCCTAACGTTATCATCAACAACCATATCATNTGTAAGAAATGTGACATGATTATGTCATGGTCTTTTAACATCTCACATAGATTTATTGGTTACCAATACTTTAATGTGTAATCAATTAAATTCAATATTGTGATGAATACTCTTAATGGTTCATTATATCTTGACCGTTATACTTGTTAGCATTGATGGACATGCTAACCTAAAAGCCAAATATAAACTAGTCCTTTCCCTACCCTAAAACACATGCACATGTAGAATTATTAGCTATCCATCAAGCTCTCTACACTCAAGTGGGTCAAGGGAGAGAAACTAGTTTATGCTTAAGGTGTTCCCGATATCATGTCAACATCCGCTTCCGCTTCAGGTATGTTTTACTCGTCTATGTAATTATGTGGTTATTATTGTATTCTAAGATCCTTGTGGCATAATAGTTGAATGTGTTCACCATGAATATTTGATGTTAATGTCCACGCATATGAATGCTTACAGACAATTATATAAATTTGGCAGTACTACACAACTTCAAATTGTAGCAACACATAGCATGTACTTTATTATGTGTACAAAGTAATTTGTTTCATTTAACTATGGAGTACAAATGATTCTTAACTTGAAGATGGAGAAAGAAGGAATAAGTGGAGCTCTCAAGTGATCCTTTGATTCATGTTTGGAAATTGTAACTTTTGTGGATCCTTTCTGGATCTTGAAGACTTCCATGAGAACCCCTTTAGTATTGGATCTCTATCTGTCAGATATATAACAAAGATGACAGGATCGATTTTTAAATACACGACAGGCCTTTATTCATACGTAAACTAATATGTGCATTTTATTTATTTATTTGTTTATTTATTTATTTATTGTACTCTTAACAGGGAAGTTAAAAGAGAATGTTGTATATTTTTTTTACGGCCGGGCCAGGGGTACCAATAGTAGTACCCTTATAAAAAAGTTTGAAAGTTTATGAAGCATATATTCTTTAAGTTTTTATCAAGTCTCCACAAATGTCCCAATAATTAAGTTTCACTTTTACCATTTATAGACCTTATCAGTATGTATACAATAAAGTATGTTTCGGTTTAAAATAACCAACAGACATTGACATGTCTAAGAACTAGCATGCTGTTCATTTACTTTTATTTACATTTCTAGTCAATTCTAACGAGTTGTGACATTATGTAAACATTAATAGCCTGTTAGATTTCAAGTTGACAACTTACATATTTCCATGCATCTGTTACTAGAATACATGGAAGGTCTTTGATCGCACGTATCTTATAACTAACTTGTGCGCATTTAAACCATAGATAATTCGGGTAATTAATTTGTCCGTGTTATGGATCATTATATTGTGGATGTCCATATAACTAATAAGAGGCCCATAGCCCATTTAGCTATTAGGGTTTTACCCTAATATTATCTTATATATACCCCATGTATCTTTGATATTATAAATTAATTGAAGAATATTCATTCCCTCTATTCTTGTTCATAACACGTTATCAGCACGCTCAAGCTAAAAGGTTATTTTTTCGATTTTGTTTACGCTCGATTCCTGCGGTATGTTTTCTTTTCATGGTGCTAGAGTCCATTGATGGGGATCTAATATTATTTTAGGAGTAAATTACATAAATGGTCACTATGATTTTTCCATTTTTTCACATTTAGTCACTAAACTTTTTTTTTTGACAAGGTCGGTCATTAAGGTTTTAAATCATTACAGATCCAGTCATTAAGGTTTCAATTTCGTTACATAAATGGTCACCGTGGTTTGAAACTTCAGTGACCATTTATGTAACGAAATGGACTGAATCTGTAACGATTTGAAACTTCAGTGACCATGTATGTCAAAAAAAAAAGTTCAGTGACTAAATGTGAAAAAATGGACAAACCATAGTGACCATTTATGTAATTTACTCTTATTTTAGATTCTACGAGAGATTTGGTTACTACTGATTTCACAATAATAAGGTTTATTGATCTGCTTAAAAAGGTTAATTCTTAAACTTGTGATCTATATTGATAATTAATATTATTATCTTATGCTTGAAACGTTATTGCATTAAAGATTTCAATAAACATTAAGCTATTTGTATCCTGATATGATACTGATATATGTAATACAAATTTTTGGATCTGAAGATTTTACCTTTTAACCTTGACGACATTAAATCTGTATAACAAAAGAATTATGTCAAAAGTAACTATAATGCCTTGTGGCCATGCTATGTTTATATATAATGGTAATGCTTTTCGAAAACGTAAGTGGTTTGCTACTATATGCCTTGATCTTAAGATTGGTTTAAAATTATAATATATGATGCTAATCTGTAGAATTTCGCATAATGCATTCCCACATGATCTTTGTTTTGTATATGTTATGCTTGTAACTCATCACATCCTAGTACCTAAAAATCCCAACTAAAGGGATAAGTAGACTAGTTTATGTGTGTGATACTTTAACAGTGGGCTATATGTTATCCTAATATATTATATCATGGATTCACGTACATTCTGAATCTTAATTGCACTTGTTTCTTGTTAGCCTTTGCCATCATCGAGTATGTCTATGCCAAATCAGTTACTTTTATATGAATACTATAAATTTAATGAGACAACCTTTTATTAGTTAACACAAGAGAAAAAAGGCCCATAAAGTGATTCATATGTCATGCTTTCTGATAAAAATTAGTTTTACAAGATCTCCTAAATTAATTATGATTATTAGTGGCAAAAGGACTTGTGACTATCACTCTAAAATGTGTGAGGTCTCAAGTTCAATTCCTGCTAGGTGCAAACAACCTTAAGTAGCCACGCCAACCTCCTGAAAAGGGAGGGCTTTACCTGGTTTGAGTCTGTGTGGCGGTGGGTTCAAACCCCGTGAATTAGTCGGCCAAAAGGTCGGAAATCATGGTTACCAAAAAAAATTATGATTATTATAAATCAATGCATTTTGATATCCATATGATCCAATGGTGCATAACATTCATTAGGTATGATTAATTTTTTTTTCCCGAAAACTATTGGTTTTTCTATTTCAGTGAGGAAAACAATTTTATCACTATGGGTTTGTTGTTTAACAATGATGCTCACTATCCTTAACTATATATATATACAAAGATTTTTGTAATTGTACACGTATGTGGCTGTATGTTGACAGGTACTAAAAATGGTTATCTAAAAATTCATGTTGACATGGTACTTTAAAGATGTTAATTGTAGATTATATGAATTCACAAATTCATGAAATTGATTATATTTTTCTTATAGAACCTCGTATTTTTCTTTTATGATTTTCTCAAGTAACTCACAATAACATAACCTCATGTTATGTTAGTGCAAAATAAATTAGAACCTCAAGTTCTAATATGATTCGATCAATTGAATCAATAACATAACCTCATGTTATGTTAAAAGAAAAAAAAGTATATAGAACCTCAAGTTCTACTATGATCTCATCAAGAGAATCAAAAAGTATCCTAACCTCATGTTATGATTATAGATTATGAAACCTCAGTTTCTATTGCGATGAATTGCATCAAAATACAATAACCTCAATAGTTATTGTTAAGTTGTTCAATTGTGATAACATAACCTCATGTTATGTTAAAGAGAAATTATTAGAACCTCATATTCTAATTTGGTTCAATTAATTGAATCAATAATATAACATCACGTTATGTGAGAAGAAGAAAAAATAAAATCTCAAGTTTTATTATGATTCCCTCAAAAGAATCAGATAACACAATCTCGTGTTATTGTTATATCGAACCTCAAGTTCTTTTATTGTTACTTATATAATTAATTGCTTGTTTATGTCAATCTTATCTATTTGCAATTTTATTTTCATAGTATAGTTACAGCTCGAATGTATTTGTGCATAAGTTTTGCAAAATATGTTTGTTCTTTATAAAGAACTTTAGTGATCAGAATTCCATTAATAAATTGGAAATATATGTGCATATTAGTGATTTTTGGATGTTTTAAGTTTTTTTGAAAATACATGCTTGATATAAGTTGGTATAAATTGTGACCATATGATTTATTGTATATGACATAATAACTAAAAGTTACGAGAATTAATAATGATTAGTGATTTGGTCGAATGTGACTATCTAGCTAGTTGATACATATTGTTATAAGTGTGAGAAGTCATTTTTTTTGTAACGTTAAAACATGTTAACTATTCCTCATGCTTAAAGGAGAACACTATTGTGAATGTTGCCAAAGAGTAACGGATATAAGAATACGATATCTTAGTTGACTCTGATTGTGCCATTGAGTTTGTCACTTATGCGTGCATTGCTTATTATGTGAAAGATGTGTTTCTTGTTTGATAATGTTTAGGCTAATGTGCTTTATATTAAATTATGTTAAAACCATAATAGTGCTTAAATAAATTTGATTGGAGAAATGTGATGATGTATAAAATTCTCCTTATTATTCGACTTTATAAAAAGAAAAGGTGCAATTAAAGCACATGTGGTCATAAAAGTATGAGTTTATGAGCCAAGATTATTCTAATGAGTGGCATGACCGGTTACACCATCCCGGGTCAATGAAGGTGCGAAATGTATAGAAGAACCATAAGTTTCTTCAAAGATAAAAGTGATTGTTCTCAATGGAATGGAAGGTAATTGTTCATATATCACCATCATATAAGTAAGGACTTTGTCCTATAAGTTATAAATTTTTCGAAAGAATATAAAGGGGATGTATATAGGCCTATTCATCCACTATGTGGATCATTTTGAGTTTTAAAATTGATGCATCATCAAAATGATTATCAAAGACGCAGCTTAAGGTTAGCGTGATTAATGGCTCGACTTACAAAATGCGGGCATGGTTTTCCATATTGTATCTTTGGAATTGGTGGTAAATACTTCCATATGTTGGGCGATTATTGGAATAAGTGTTGAACATAAAAGTAGCCCATGTTCATACGCGAATTGCTTTTGTTGAAACGTTTATAAAACGTCTTCAGTTGATTGCAAAGCCAATAATATTATGAGAACAAAAGTCTTAGTTTATGGGGCATGTTATAAAATATGAATTCGCATCTTGCCAGCAATTTATAATGAATTCTCCCCATTAGAATGGTTTTGGTCACGAACCATATGTTTCCCATATAAAAATTTTGTAAATGTGCGGTATATGTTTCTTGTAAATCCACCACAACGCACAATAATGGGATGTTGAAATGGATAATTCATTCAGGGGAGAGAATGAGCAGCGAGGGATATTGAATGAATTATGATATAAATGTTGATCCTCACATTAATAAATATGAACTTGTTCAAGGGACAAATAATATTTCAGATCTAGTAAATGCTAGACATGTTTAGTGACCTAAAGAAAGTGACTAGATCATATTACGCTGCTATTGCTCCAATTATAATGTGTGTCCCATCATTAAAACCAATGATTGGTAGTGAGTCTATGGTATGACTGCATCATGATAGACTAATCGATTCCAAGTTAAAGTCCTTGAATGAATAAATAAAATGGAGCAAGAAAATTAAGATGGTCGGATCGAGGTAATAAAGACCCCATATTAGTCTCCTAAAGAGACACTAGACATGAATGTAACCGATAAACCCTAGGTACATGAAAGACTATGAGATCTCAATAAATGATATATAATGTCTAGTAATGTGGAATCGAAAAGTAGTGAATCGACGTCGATAGTACTATTGTATATGATAATGGGCATGATAATGAAAATATATAAGATAGCGCTATAATGATGGTGAGGATCATGGAAGCATACCTGCAGGAAGTGCAAAGGAATAAATGAGTGGCCAAAGGATGTAAAGACGCAAATAATTAACGAAAGAATGAAGTCTCTTGTGATGAGACATGGTTACTAGGACTTGAAGTCCGTACATATGATTGTGTAAAATTATTGGATATGCATTGGTCTTTATGAGAAAGCGAAATTAAAGTATTGAAATTTTCGTGTTTAAGGCATAACTAATTGCACACAATATTTTCGTAAAGACATGGAAATGATCATAAGGAGATATGTTCTCATGTGGTGGATCCAATAATGTATATAATATCTATAAGTCTGGCAATATAATAGTAATTGATATGCGCCTAAAAGTTAATGAATAGAGCTCATGTGATTTTGAGATTTCATTATAGCATATAAAATGCATGGAGCATGCTAGTGATTTTTTATGTTAAAGCATATAAGAAAAGTTCTCGAGAATAGTATTTGATTGTATTGAACTAATCACATTTTCGGCATATGTATAAGAATAACCTTAACATATAGCACTGTGCCATGTTTGTGTATGAAACTTTATTAAGAGATCTTGGATATGGTTTAAGTTTCATACAATATTTTTTTTTTATTGTAAAGGTGATTGAATACATAGAAATTGAATTTGAAACAAAAGACAAAGTGTGTCTTAATTTACGAATTGTACATCTTAAGGATGAACTTTGTGACAAGACTCATGTTTATGAGGTCACATGATGTGTAAAAGATCTCCTTGATTTATTAAGATGATGATCACAATATCGATTTAAAGTGTCATTATGATTCTCGCTAATGGTCATACATGATGTAATATATCAGTTGAATTAATTGTGTTTGCAATGAATAACTTGTGAAGTACGATGATGTACTTGATGAGATGTATGACGTACGTTAATCCTTAAAATGGATATGAAAATAACATGTAGAGAATATTTATTCACGTGATTCTATCAAGATTCAAGACACTTCAATGTGCATTTCATTGACTCCAACAAGATTAAGTGATGTGATCATCAGGGGGAGAGAAGATACGCGTTGCACTCTTTTTCCTTTGACCACGGTTTTGTCCCCACAGGGTTTTCCGGCAAGGTTTTTAATGAGGCAACATCCCCAAGCATATAAAGGAGTTATGTACTCTTTTTCCTTCACTAGAATTTTGTCCCATTGGGTTTTATCTAGTAAGGTTTTAACGAGGCATAATCCTCAAATTGAGTAAAACAAATATTTTGGTATCTTCGAGGTACAAAGGATATGGGTTTTATTTTTACTAACCCATCAAAACAAGTTTAGTTGGTTTTACTAATGCAGGATATATGTCTGGTCCTGAAAATGGTCGGTCTTAAAGTTGATACATATTCACGAGTGACGGTATTGAAATTTCATAATGTTCGGCAAAACAAACAATCGTGGATAGTTCATCCAACCATTTAAAAATTCTGGGAAGGAGGCACCAAGAGTTTTGCATGAAGATAATGTAGCATGCATTGCTTAATTCAAGGAAGGTTACATCAAAGGCGTCAAGACAAAGCATCTTTTGCCAAAGTTCTTTTCCAATCATGACTTACAAAAGAATGGTGATTTTATTGTTCAACAAGTTCATTCAAGTGACAATTTGGCAGATCTATTTACCAAGGCACTTCTACCTCAACATTCATTGGAATGCACCTACTCAAAGAGCTCAAGTGATATAGTCATCAGAAGGAGATAATACACGCTGCACTCTTTTTCCCTTAGTCATGGTTTTGTCCCATTGGGTTTTTCTGACAAGGTTTTTAACGAGGCAGCAATTCCTAAGTGTATTAACAATATGGACATCCAAGAGGGAGTGTTATGGATCATTATATTGTGGATGTCCATATAACTAATAAGAGGCCCATAGCCCATTTAGCTATTAGGGTTTTACCCTAATATTATCTTATATATACCCCATGTATCTTTGATATTATAAATTAATTGAAGAATATTCATTCCCTCTATTCTTGTTCATAACAGTCCGCTAATAATCATTTATCATGGATGCATGTACTTGAACTACATACGTTTTCAAACAAACAAATTCAAACAAACGAAGCGAAACTTTATTCAATTAACCAAATCAAATACAAAACCAAATTCAAAGGTATCAAACTATTATTCAAAAGGTACCAAACACAAATTCAAAAGGTACAAATAATTCTAATGACAATGATCCCTATTTATAGCCAAAACTAACCGTTATAGATTAGTTTCCAAATTCTATATAAATTTGTAGGACAAGTCACACAAATTTACCAAACAACCCTCAAAGTTTAAGTCACTTTTCTAACAATCTCCACCGTGACTTAAACTCCTCCACCGGCTTAAAATCAAATTCAAAGTTCCAAATTCCGAATTTCAAATTTCATATTCCAAAATCCAAATTTCCAATTCCAGATGCCAGAGATTCTAGCCAAATTCAAATCAAACGACCGATTCCCAAAAACAATCCAAAACTAAATCGATCCAAAACAAACTGAACAAATACAAACGCCGATAATCTTCAAAACAAACAATCAAACGTTAACCGACAAATTCAAACTCGGCCAACCAAACAAACAAATCGGTTCAAAAGATCTTCAAAAAGACAATCAAATTCGGACAACCAACTTCAAAAGCCCGACAAACGAAGATCCCAAATTTTCAAACTAACAAATTTCAAACGATCGAACAAATTCCAAACGACCCGATTATAACCAAGTCTTGAAATACCAAATCGATCTTCAAACTTCAAATACTAAATTCAAACTTCAAATACAATATTCAAATTCTAATGACCCACTTATTTTATAAGTATTTTACGGTCCAACTTCAAATTTATTATCCGAGTATCAAACAAATTCAAGTTAACAAATAACTTGACAAACGGACTCTAATAATTTAAACGTCCCAAATATAATACTTGATAATAATTCTAATGACCCACTAATGTAATAAGAATTATGGTCCAAATTCAAAATCAAATACCAAACAATACGAATATACCAAAAAACAATACGTCTGATTGCGTGAAGGCTGTATCCAAATACCAACATATCCAATAACCAAAAACTAAATACCAATTACCAAAAAAATAATAATAAAAAAAAAAAATCCAATGAGTCAATGACTCACCATGCAACAGCCATTCACCAAATCGCAAAAAACACAAAAAACCAATATTCTAAGCCAAGTCTAACAAGTCAAATTAAATCCAAATATTCAAACGACTTCAAAAACTTCATTTGAACGATTTTTCGACACCAAAACCAAACAATTTTTTATTTTTTTAGTTCATGGCTACACAAACCTGTCTCTGATACCACTTGTTGATAATTCAAAGACGAAACAAACGAACAAATTCAAACAAACGAAGCGGAACTTTATTCAATTAACTAAATCAAATACAAAACCAAATTCAAATGTACCAAACTATTATTCAAAAGGTACCAAACACAAATGTAAAAGGTACAAATAATTCTAATGACAATGATCCTATTTATAGCAAAAAAAATAACCGTCATAGATTAGTTTCCAAATTCTAAACAAACTTGCAGGACAAGTCACACAAATTTACCAAACAACCCTCAAAGTTTAAGTCACTTTTCTAACAATATGACATCTAAACATAAACATTTTTTGTAAGATCCTATAAGCATATATACTGGCAGAAGTACATCGTCCTTCAATTCGATTAAGTTTTTTTTCCTTTCCTTTTTTGGGACTAAGTCGGGGGAATTTAACAAGAAATGAAAGTGGCAACTTTTATCCTCTAATCAACGAATGAAATCTAATTCACGCTAGTAATTTAATTAAGTTCTCATTAAGTAAAACTAACTTCCAAATGACGGACAACAAAACTGAAGACTCCCTCTGTCCCATATTTGTTGTTCATATTTTCATTTCGGGTTGTGCCAAATTAATTGTCCACTTTAGAAAATAGATAGAGAATTTAGTTCGAGTTTACCAAATTACCTTCACTTGAGAATATTATTACAAATATTAAGGAAGTTTTAAATTAATTGGTTAAGGGTAAAACTATCATTTTGCAAAAAGTAAGGAGAAAGTTGTAATTGTGATGTTTTTCTTAAATTATGTGTTTTTGTCTGTAAACAATTATTTTGGGACGAAAGAAGTACATATTTCACGATCCTTTTTATAAGCAAAGTTGGAAATCATATTAATAGGTCTAGAAAGAGCTTTAGTAATTGGGTTGAGTGGTTCTCAAACCGTGTTAGTGCTCTCTCATCATCTACGTAAATTTTCTCCCTAGATTCTTACTAGCCTTAATAAAACTGTTGTTCAAAAAAAATTGTAATGAAAATTCAAGGTACAAATAACATATATATAATTGGGAAAGAATAATATAGGGGATTTGAACATCTATCTTTACTATATATAAAGAGTGCATGTTATTTTCTTCGTTTCTTAAATTTTTGAAAACTTAAAACTTAATTAGACTTATATATGGTAACAAAATTCACAAATTCTCAATTTAAATATTTTTAATCATCAAATCTTCAAACTTTTATAATTTTTCGTTTATAACTCACAGACTTTTTTTTTCTCGCAATGACTACAAATTGAACCTATAAGTATTGCATTAAGGGTTACACCAAAAACACAAGTTCGCATGTATAGTTATTTAGCGCTATACACCATCACTTTGCGTGAGTATTCGTCTAGAAAATGTTTTTTAAAAGGATAATTGCATATTTATCCAATATAAACATCAAAATGTCATATACCCAACTTACAAGTTAATAATGCATAATAAAATCAACACCAACTTAAACTCTCTCACTATGGGCGATTCTGGCCGCCACCTCTATCTCTCTTTTCCGGTCAATTAAACCTATCAAATCGTATCTCTACCTTCTTGGTATGCAATCGATTTGTTAGGTATGTATCCATAGAGGTGGCGTGCATGTGTGTATCTGTATTAAACCCTAATTCGTTAGGATTCATTAAGGAATCGTCCATACATATATTACCAGCATATCCTTTTTAACCTAATCGTTATTGTGGTTATCTCTTGATAATCGATCTATATACTTGGTTTTTATGGGATTTATTTATGCTGATCATCTTTTGTGCTTTAACTGATCTATTGTTTCTGAATGGGGTGTGATTTGGTGGTCTGAGCGTTAATGATCTAATGGAGCCCTATTATTAGGGTTTCGTGTTACTTTTTTCGCTGGATGTGATGATGTATCTGATCGTGATTCTGTACGTTAACCTGTTTAGGGTTTATGGGATGATTGCATGTTATACATCTGATTAGGTGTTTTGGACGTGGGTTTGAGAGAGGCTAAGGTTCCTGGTTCGATATTCGGTACTGGGGTTAAATCATGTGCAAGTTAGGGTTTGTTTATACCCTAGGTATATTTGAATCATAGTTATATGATGTTGTTGGGTACATGATGATAAACTGAGGTTGGTACGCTTGTATGGGTGAGTATTGGTGATGCTTGATCTGCTAATGTAGGATTCTTATGCTGGTCCTTTACTTGCTGTATGTGGCGTTTGGATGTTTGTTTGGATACAATGGAGGTTCTTTGTAAGTCAAGTTTTAGGGCATCTTGTTCAAAAATCCTATACCTACAATCACAGACCCGTGTGTTATTGTTCTTTTGATGGTTTGTGTTCGTTGCTGCTGGTGGTTAGGGTTTGTTATCCTAGCCGTTCTATATAAGTTAGGGTATGTTTTGATCCCTATTGGTCGTCTATGGCTGTTCTTGTCGCGTTTTTCATGCTGTTTCACTTCCACAAGTGATTGCTAACGATGTAAAGAAGCGAGCCATAGTTGTAAGTGTGGTGCACATGGATTGCATGGTTGTCATGGTTGCTGCACTGTAATGGTGATTCTTTTTAACTTTTTGTGATCATGATTGCTACGGGAAGTAATTACATTCTGATTCTATGGTGTCGTACCATGGTTATTGGTTTGTTTGTATTGGTTATCATGGTTCACTGCATGGTTGTTAGGGTTTTCTAAAATCCTATTTGTTTTGTTACGCTATATCATGCTGCTACTGTTTACTCACTTCTTCGGGTAGTAGCTTATGGATAAAGTGTATGATGGGAATGGTGGAGGTTTTGTTTGTGGTGTTCTTTGCTACTACAAACAGATTTTATGTTGAAGGTCTCCTTGGATTTTTCTATGTTGATTCTTCATGAAAGTTAAGGTGGACCGCCAGAGTGATATAGAAGGCTCAAGTACTTTTCTCGAGTAGTATTGTTATTTTTTATGTACTTTTGTCATTATTGGTAGGTTTATTTTATTGTAAGTTATAGGAATGGTGTGTCATTCTTATATTCGAATCTGTAAGTGTCCTAAGGGACTGAGGTGAGGGACTCACTCTCATCCGTTGTACTTCAGTGTCTTTTGGTTAATATATTTTACCAGGGTGCAGGATTACTCTCCTTTACCCAAAAAAAAAAAACAAGTTAATAATGCATAATATGCAATAATTTTGACGCATGTTTGGGGAAATATGAAATTTTGATGCTTTTATTAGATAAATATGGAATTTTGTTACTTTTAAAAAAAATGAGACTCTAGCAAGAAGCTAGAGGACCTGAGACGGAGACAAGATTTTAGGTTAAGGGGGGCCGAATTATTTTTTCTCGAGACAGTAACGATATGTATATGCAAGCATGTGCTACACCAAACTAACCTAGTATCTTATAACTACTATCTTTTGCGATTTAATTTGTAAATGCCATTGTTTCATCACTTTCATGTACTATATAAATCATTTATTTTACTGAAAATAATTAACTTAAGGCAAACATAATAAACTAACCTTAACTCTATTAGTAGCCAATGACACAACTCTCAAATTTACTATTAAATATTAATATTGAGTAGAATATTGACTGTTTCGTTATCACGCTAAATTTGACATCCAACAACTCACATATTCACAAATAAACATTCTATTAGAAAAGAAAAGAAAAAAATATATCATTTTTAATATTTATCAAATGTGATTATTGTTAAATGGTTCTATATATATAGTTGAATTCATTCAATGAAGATAATATAAAGTAGTCAAGTAAAGGTCATCAAGTAACACTCTACCACACATTTACTTTTTGTCTTTTTTCTCTGTCTTTTCAACTTTTTATTTCTTATTAGATATATATTCAAGAATTGTTCAATAAAAAGATATATATTCAAGAATTATACTTAAATATTTGCGGAACAACACTTGAGATTGAATGACAAGTATATATATGATCTTCTCACTGAAGTTAAACACAAACCAAGGTTAAGTGTTTAAGCAAGAACTATGCTAACTAATAGAGTTACACTCTAGGATTTAGTTCTACTTAGAGAAATAAATGGGCTTGAAAGGCAAGGAAAAACACGGATGCCCGTGATGTAAAAGATACGGGTCAACTTACAATAAGTTAAAGTATAATTTGTACTTTAGCTTCTATTCCTAGCTAGTATGCTACTAGTTATACTTTTGGCATAACAATGTTGACAACTATTTATACATTATACCAACTATAGTAATTCTTGACTTTTGATAAGAGCTAATAACTTATCTTTCATCTCTGAGTCCCGCCTCAAGTTGTGATGAGTCATTCTTCTTCAGGCTCTGAAGAACATCTTAAGGATGACTTATCATATACTTGTATTAACTAAGGTTGTTTTTCATTTAAATATGTGCTAAGAGACTTTTTGTTCTGAATTGACCCAACAATTCTCAATGTAACTGTTTGATTAGTTGGTTTTACTTTTGAAAATTGATATGAAACCTTCAAAACTAGCTATTTTCTAAACCCTACCAAAAGTGGTTAACCTATAACCATTCTCATGGCTAGAGGTAAGAAGTTTGTGCCCAAAATTAAAATAATAGACTAATTTGGGCAAATTTGTAAAAGATTTGGACACATTTAGCTCATTTTTTTTTTTTTTTTTTTTTTTTTTTTTTTTTTAATTAAAAGGTATATATTGCTCATTTAAAAGTTAAATGGGCAGAGACGGTCACTTATTTTCTGTCAATTAGATACCATTACAATTGTTTTTAAATAAAAACTTATAGAACTAATATATTTAATTTTTTAAATATAAATGAGTTGTTACGTTTGAGTAATTTATTTAATTTTGGGTATTTTCCAAAATGATTCGTATAACATGCGCCGGTTTGGCCCGTGCCCGCCGGGCCCGTTTTGCAACCTATACGAGTCATAACTTTACTTGCCTCTACCGAACCAAACACCCCCCTTATTTTCTAGTCACGTGGTTAGCACATGCAAGTTGCAGCCAAGGGTTCTTGAGCTACACATTCTTCCCGCCTTATTTCCCCCAAATCTTGGGTCCAAAAGGTTTAAGTTTAACCCTCAATTCATATTTACTGTAGTACTATGCAAACAATTTCAATAAGTTATATATATCACTTGATGAATCTCTGCTAACTAACTGATTGTTGTTTAGATGCTTATGAATCGTCGTGGCGGGTTCGGCTTTACGGACTGCGTAGTTATCATTGTTCTAGTATCCGTTGCTTTGTTTTCGATCAGGTCAATAAAGTTTTAGTAGGGTTTCAGATATGTGATGTTTTAGTTGTGTAGTAAGTGTATATGTGATGTTAGATTGACTTTATAAGCCAACAACGGATCTCATACTTGGCCGATGTGGGATTGTAACAATTAACGAGACGTGTGATGGAAGTTACTTGCATTTTGTTACCAATCATAGCAACGTATGTGAGCCGATAAGGTTGCTATTTGTGTGATTAGTAACGAAATAGAAGCACGTTTTATAATCGGATATATTAATTGGGAAAACTTGTAAAGTATGTTGCTATTGTAAGCAAGTAACGGCACAATGGTATTAGGAAAGTTTAAGTGGGTGTTTGAGATTGTTTATTATTTCTGCTTGTGCTTAAAAATAAGTACTTACAGAAAAATAACCAGTGTTTGGATTTGCTTATTTCATAAAAAACGCAATATATAACATGCTTATGAAAAATTGCTTTTTTGCTTTTTGGCGGGGTTTGGATGAAAAAAGTGTTTTTCTGCTGTAGAAAAGCAGAAGAAATAAGCTATTATGCATCTTAAAATTGAAGTTAATTATGCATAATAGCAACGCGTTTTTAAAAATGATCAGAAATAGCAATTAGCTTCATTCTTTTTCCAATCAATGTTGTTATTTGGTAATTTTTCAAAGTGTGTTATCTTTTGGTAAAAGTATGCTCAAGTATCCCGTAAAGACTATGCTATTCTGTTTCACTGTATATACGCTGTATCATATACATTCTTTATGCAGTTCATTGGCAACTGCGGATTTGGAAAATGAACGGACATTAGCAATAGTGAAACCAGATGGTGTTTCTGGTATGTATACTAGCTCAGTAAAGAAGATTATTCTGGAATCCGGCTTCGCCATCCAAAGAGAACTTACAGTACACCTTGATGAGGATAGTGTGAGAAGATTTTATGCTGAGCATTCAACAAAGAGCTTCTTTCCAAGCCTTGTTAAATACATGACAAGGTAGTTTATTCTCGTATTATCATAGCAGCGTTTCTTTACCTTATTTGCTACTTAAGGGGTGTTTGGTTGGAGGGTTTTAGTTGTGAGGGGGTTTATTAGTGTTTAAATATGTTTATTTTAAGGGTATGGGCGTGAAAGAATGGGTTTGATACATATTAAATCAGGCATCACACACATTGGGTTTAGAAAGCTATACCCATTTCCAACTTTCCGTTCCCCTCTCTTCACAAACCCATATGGCCACACCCGTGGTGATTTCTTAGTGCAAACCAAACACCACCTTAGTTGTGTCTTTTATGTATTTATAATGAGATTTATAGATGAATTCTGTGTGGTACTACTGTATCATGATAGCATATGGAAATGAGCCCGCGTACTAGGAAGTTGACCAGCTTAGTCTGGAACACTAACGTCTTCTATAGTTACTGAAGCAGTTACTTATTTAGCTGACATCTGATGATGCAGGGTGAAATCAGTTTACATGAAGCAGTTATTCTTCATCTCTTGTCGTATATCCACTTATAGAGGCTTTCCAAATGTATCATCCTTTCGTATAGTTACTGTTAATTTCTTGATATGCTCAGAAATCTTTTTGCCGTTGCTGATCTATCTCTGATATCATTTATCAACGTGTTTCTTCACGTAAATTAACTGAGTCGCACACACACACACACGCCTCAGATGAGATTTGAACACGCATATCTCTTTGTTTTGTCACACTCGGTCATTAAATTTATCCATTACTTAAGTGAAAGCCTGCCAATTTTCATGTATTGGCCATTGATATTATTATGTTGTTTCTTGATACTGGTAACTTGTTAGTGGTCCAGTCTTGATAATGGTACTGGAAAAAACTAATGCTATCGCTGATTGGCGTGCTCTTATCGGACCAACTGATGCCCGCAAGGCTAAAGTTACTCATCCTGACAGGTTGCTTTTCTTTCTCCAATCATGTTACTGATAAACAGAGCTTTTTTCCTTGTATAGTTTTTTATTTCTTAGAACTTTTATGCTGTGTATAGCATCAGAGCCATGTGTGGCCAGGATTTAGAGCGAAACTGCGTTCATGGTTCGGATTCACATGATTCAGCTGCAAGGGAAATCTCATTTTTCTTCACTGACGCATTTCCAGGTCAATTTCTTCACTCTTTATATAAAATATTTCGAGTAATTTACAGGACAAATAGCTTGGCGGGCTTCACCTCTTTATTTACGTTTTTGGTTGTACCGTCCTATCTTTTAGTTATATTTATAGCCCACCCAACTAGTCGAGATAGCAAAGTTATCTTTATATGGATACTCATGTACCAACATTGTTGAACCAGGATAGACCCTTCCTTATGTAAAGCATTGGATTTAGGTTGTAATTATTATTCTATATGTTCCGTTTCTATTATTACATTGCATATGAACAGCAGTTTATTTCAAACAGTACACGTGAACTCAAAGGTTCGGCTAGCAGTTTTTTAGCTTCTTAGGAGGACATCTTAGATTAGTTGAAGTTTGTGATGATAAATTTCAGAAACAGTGCCTAATAATATATATCGACAACATATATCATACTAATATTTGGTGACTTGATGTTGCCTTACAAAAGGGAGAAGATTTGCACATCACCGAAAGGTCGAATGCTATGTAAGGTCTAATCGACTAAAATTATCACATAGGCTAGTTACACTGCTAGTGTGCGAAATTTAAGGGAGAAGATGAAGACTTAGTAAGTAAGAGAAATAGACTAACTTTTGGTCTGCGAAATTGAAAGTAACTTTATGTCCAATAAAATTAACCTGTTACCCTCTAGTAATTTTCACTGATTGTTCATATCTATAGGCGCTCATTTGAACCCAGTTATAGGTCCCAGTTATAGACATTCATGTTTCCGAATATATTACTAGGACTGGTATTTACAGGCTACATATACATCTGACCTTCTGTAGATAGGTCTTGTAGGAAGTTGCTTTCATTTTGACCTCTAGAACGAAATAGTTTGTTGTTTAAGATGTCTAAATGCTTAGAAGTCAGTTTCTTGTTTTTGCTATCTATATAGCGTACACTTAGTAGCTTCTATGGCGCTATCATAATATATGCCTGACAAGAGGGGACGGTGGTCAGTTTACCAAGTGCGGACTTAAATTAGGGAGAGATGTAGTATGTCGACAACCTTTTCCTTGCATCTTGCAAAGAGGTTCTGTTCATGACCAGAACGCATAACCTTTTGATCACGACTGAGTAACTTTAGTAGTTGCACCATGACTAACTAGTGCACTTTCCTCTTGCAAACGAACTAAAAAAAACGAGGCGCATAATATGAGATTATGATTAAAGAATTTATCATTCCTTTGGTAAATGACAGCAAAAAAAATTTGTATTACTATTTGTGATTTTGTTATGGATTTTAAACTATACATATATATTTGGGCTCTTGAATTATATGTATGCTGGAAACATATCTTCTACCTTAAATAATCGATGAGAACTTAACTTGTTATTTTACCTTTTATAGTGTCCTAGTCAAGTTTTTTTATTCATCTCGTCAGTATATTGCCTTACACCTATTTTGGTAATTGTATAACACGACAGAAGGAACAACTCAGAAGCATGACGAGCTTTGAACCATATATGCATTCACAGAAGAAAAAACACATGCAGTCAAGAACCCCTATATATGTCATTCTTCTACTCACGATATTCTCATGAATGGTAATTGAGGGCCTATGGAACCAGTAGTCGATGTTGTTCAAGTAGACTTGGCTAAAATTTCACTATCTGATCATGGGTTGTTTCAGTAGAAATGACTATCTGTTAAAAATTGTTCAGCTATTATCTATATTCTTATATATAAGCAGTATATTTAAGAATATCATTGAACCAATAATATTATCCATTAGCATGTTAGCCTGATCTTAAAAGGTGACTATATTTTGTTATTCAAGTTACTGTCTCTTTATCTGTAATGTTCACTTTTCTAGAGCTGAACAATATTCGGTCTGTTTGTTAAGCACAAGGTTTTATGAACCAATGGGAGAGATAACTTAACCTTGTCGTAAGATAATCGCCTATACAAGTGGGATTTACTGTAGAGCTATTTTCTCGAAAAATATTCAGTGGAAGTTATTGTAGTCTACCACGGCTGCCACTTTATAGACGATAGCGATTGGACATCATTATCTTTGATTAATGAAATTAAGGAATGATGAACTTTTGCTAAAAAAAAAAGAAAAAGAAAAAAGAATGATGAACTTCCTAATTAGGAAAGTTGATGTGTGGGCTGTATTTTTTTTTGACCCAATAACACTGATGGACAAACCCCTTCACATGGCTTTATTTCCTCTTTGGTTAAATGTTAAATTAGGCATTGGTGGGAGTGATATTTGCTTCATTGCTTGAGCCCATTTTCTTTTAACATGCATCTCGAGGAAAGTTAGTACAGAAGTCTCAAGAAAATATATAGTAAATCGTAATATATATACTCCCTCCGTCTCAAAATTATTGTCAGAAGACAAAAATCACATAGTTTAATAAAAGTGAGGCCATTTTAATTTTCAACAACTCAAATAGAATATTCTCCAACTAAATTCTCCAGTTTTTACTTAAAAAGGAAAGTGGACAATTAATTTGAGACATCAAATATGGACAATAATTTTGAGACGGGGGAGTAGTTAGGAAGGAAAAGTTAAATGTTACATACTTATAGTTTTTGTCATAGGATGCAATATATCCTTATTGTATGCAGGGGCAGAGCCAGGATTTTAAGTTAAAGGGGCCAAACTTGACGTACAAACTATAGTTTAGTATATCATACAATGTTTATTTTTTTTTTATTTTTTTTTTCAAACCATGATTCAACCTAACACCATAACAAATACGAATAAATTAAATTTAGGAAAACATAGCTTGACTAGTAAATTCATTTTATTGTTGTATTTGATTGTTCAAGTTGCTCGTTTTTGAACTTTAATCAACATATCTATATGATTAAGAGGGATGATTGCAAAAGTTATTAAGAAACTAGCTATTGTATCGAATAACTAATGAATAAAGTGAGTTAATTAGGGGTGACACATCACCCACCCTACTAGTTTCGCCCCATTTGTATATAAGTAAGACTCTATACATCAACAACAATACTCATTTCTGTTGGTCGGAGCAGAGTACGAGAGATAAAATGTAGACAATCATATTCTTACTCGAGGGTATATAACCAAACGAAGAGAAACCGGGTATTCCCAAAGGAAGGGAGACCACTTTCGAAAATATCCGTAACAATCATATAGCTTATCTTCTTGTTATAAAATATAGACAATGTATTTATTCATGCATTGTGTCCAGGTACATTAGAGTAAGTAGTATATAGTCTTAGAGTCTCAAACTCTATAAATAGTTTGTATCATAAACACATTTCATAATTCAGTTACATTTCCCTCTCTTCATTTATTTGGAGAGGTCTCAGGTTGGAGTTTCGCCATAAACCTTTAGAGGCCCCGAAATAAATAAAAGCAGGAATAGGGTTTATCCCCTAAGGAGAAAGGATCGAGGCTTGCACACTGTCCAATTAGATGTCACTGTGGGCTCGGATCACTAACTACTAACTCGCCATTCAAAAAAAAAAGAAAAAAAAAAAATACTTTGTTTTATTATCATTCGATGCACCCGCTGTAAATGTATATATGTTTGTTTTTATTTTTACTATTTGGTGCAACATTTTTTTGTTTCTTTATTATCATATGTTGTAATTTTTTTTAGAATGACAAATTTTACTATCTCACAATATTTAGACCACAAATCTATTTCACATGTTTTAAGCAGGACTTAAACCCACAATCATTTAGTTGAGGAGCTTATCACACAATATGAGACAATATTATGACACAATCCATTTGAAAGCATTAATTAATTGTCAAAAGGTAAAACTATCTTTTTATTGCTTTTGCAGAAATCAAAGTAGTAGTAAATGCATTTTTTAAACTGTTTTTTTTTTCTTTCGATAAACAATAATTTTGAAACGGAAGTAGTATACTTTCGTGGGATTTTTGAGGATTTTTCGAAATATAGTTTTCCTATATTTTGTAGGCTACTTAGGACAAAAAAAAACTTCATATTTTGAATCCCATTCATGCATAAACATTAAAAAGGAAAGCATATAAATCCCAAGTTGATGATGCAGTGAATGACGTGTTTTTGCATGCATAAATCCCATTTTGAATCAACAGTACGTGTGTGATCAGTAATTACTACTTTTAGAAGGTAACCCCATGCTAGTATTACGGAGTAAAACCTCTAGACAACATATCCTATTGAAAATCACGTTTCATTTGTTTATATGAAGATATTTATCTTTGTTTTTGTTTATGGTTAGAAACACAAATAAAGCGGTTGATCACTCATTAGTATGATTATTACTAATTAGTAGATAGATTTCAAGAGAACATGAGAGAAAGAAGTCCCCGATCCCGAAGCTCTCACCTGGCAATGTTTATGCATTCGTAACTAGTTTGATTAGGATTAAGTTGCTAACAAGTTAGACAAAGTTAGACCAAAGCCGGACACATTCTATATATAGGTTGATGGCTTGATGCAATGATGGTTCCTGATGCAGCGTCAAGCTTAATGCGAGGAAATTAGCTTAGCTTGAATTTAAGAGCTTGGTGAAATTATATTATCCTAAACGTTAGATAAATGGAAACACTTTACATAGTTTACAACTTTTAAAAATCACACACATAAACCCTAATCTTTTTCCTCAAATTATTCTTGATAATTTCTTAATGCTCGTGATACCATGGGTACCCTTAAATGGAAGATACAAGGTAGTGACTTTGTAATTAGTGATGAAGATTTGTATGCGTTTGCAAAGAAGGACTATAGTAAGTTTTGTTCGTGTGTTTAATTTTCTTCGATTTGGTGTAAATTCTTTAACATTTGAAGGATTACATTCTAATATATTTGTTTTTTGACTTTTTCAAAATATTTTTGCAACACTTCTCAAATTATGAGGTTATTAATTAATTAAATTCCTTACTTAATCTATTACTGTTAAGTAAACTTAATTTTACGAGTAGTCGGATAAGCTCACTCGTGTGCGTGCATAAAACTTGAACCAAAAGTGAGCAATAGTCACTCTACGAATTTCTAAACATTTTATATTATTTTCATGATATAAAGTGAGTTTTAGACATGTCGGATCATTTTTACGGTTTACGTTACTTTTATCAAAAACCGGTGTCCCCAAACGCGATTTAACACTCCCGGTTTGAGACTTAACGTATATTTAACACAAACCGACACTGGACTAGGCCCAGTCTACATATTATATACTTTTTAGGTTCCTCATAATCACATTTGAAAAGTCACATTTCACTTTTTTCATTTTCACGTAAACTTTGTACGCCTTACGTTTTGCTTAAATCGCGTAACTTTTAAACTTTACGTATAACCGTTAGGTTATCCCGCGCGTAACGAAAACCACATTTTAACATTTTATATCACTTTTAGATTAATTTTAGTCTACTTTAAACAAATGCATGATCATTTTCATGCACACTCGTTATTTTCTGATAAAATGCGTTTTACGCGTATTTAACCTACGTTTTAGGTTTTAACAACGTTTACGCACTCCGTAAAACTTATCACTCATTTAAATAGAGTATATTAATAAATTTTAACATTTTTACAAGTTTCATATTTTTTACGTTACCTGGTTTTAAGTTTCGCGACATAAATACTTAACGTTGGTAATTACCGGAACCAAAACACTTCGTAAATTCAAGATAATATCTAAAGCTTCCTAACCTCCTCATTTATGCCCTATGTGGCATTTAATGAGTCACCAAGACACTTGGTGTCTTGGGGTGTCTTGGTGATAAATCTTGTAAAAGATCATTACATGTGTTTAACATAACCATAGTTAAGCTTTAACACAATATGTAGTTAACTCAAAACTTTGCCTATAAATAGCAAGCATAAACCTTAGAAATACTCCCCCCCCCCCCATCTCTTATATCTCTAAAGTCCTAAAACCCTAAGGCATTTCTTAAAGATTTTGTATGAACATTCATGTGTTCTTAAGAAAAAGCTAGTGTTTGATCTTCTTTTCTTCGGATTTTCAAGAAGACGTTGTTATAATCTTCAAACAGCTTCACGTTTTCAAAAAGACATTGTAACACTCTTCAAGTAGCCTCGGGTTTTCGAAGATTTCCAATTTCACGTCGAAGCTCTGCTTATATTATTTTTTTTAAATAAACAAGCATTCTATATAAAGGTAAGTATTTATAACTCTAAATACTTATGAACTTTTATTAGTTTATTTAGTGTTTTATATTTATATATATATATATATATACATATATATATATATATATATATATATATATATATATATATATATATATATATATATATATATAGGGAAAGGATCCGGTAAGAAGAAAAACTAAAATGAAAAAAATAAGAATGATTTCTAGCCTCACATTTCAAATAGGAGGGAGAAAGGGATATGCATTCATTTTTGTGGATGCATCTGAAATGAGTGGTTGTGGTTTCTTCTCATCATTCTTATTTTAAGTTTTCTTCTTATTTGATATTAACTCTCTCTCTCTCTCTTTCTAACAACAATACACAATCTCGTTAAAGAAAGAATGAGATAGATAATTAAGACGTAGACAGTCACATGCACACCCAAAGTTAAAGGGAAAAACACACATAGTTACACAATGTGTATTTGTGATTAAACCAAGTTACAATAAAAATCCCAAAGAGTAAAATACACTGTTAGTCTCCAAGGTTTATGCAGATTCCACTTAGTCCAAAAACAGACAAAACTACACCAATCTTCCCAACGTTTGAAATCTTGCATGCCGCTAGTCCAATTTCCTAACGACGTTAGTTTTTCCCCGTTATCCCCTTTCACGTGCAATGCACACGAGGATAAGATTGTCTTTTCTCTTTTTGTCCTTTCCCACCCGTCTTGTCAATATTCTCGCCCATTGTATCACCCTCTTTTGTATCACACTTAATAATTCGTCACCTACAACATCTCACAACTTTTAAAAATCACACACATAAACCCTAATCTTTTTCCTCAAATTATTCTTGATAGTTTCTTAATGCTCGTGATACCATGGGTACCCTTAAATGGAAGATACAAGGTAGTGACTTTGTAATTAGTGATGAAGATTTGTATGCGTTTGCAAAGAAGGACTATAGTAAGTTTTGTTAGTGTGTTTAATTTTCTTCGATTTGGTGTAAATTCTTTAACATTTGAAAGATTACATTCTAATATATTTGTTTTTTGACTTTTTCAAAATATTTTTGTAACACTTCTCAAATTATGAGGTCATTAATTAATTAAATTCCTTACTTAATCTATTTCTGTTAAGTAAACTTAATTTTACGAGTAGTCGGATAAGCTCACTCGTGTGCGTGCATAAAACTTGAACCAAAAGTGAGCAATAGTCACTCTACGAATTTCTAAACATTTTATATTATTTTCATGATATAAAGTGAGTTTTAGACATGTCGGATCATTTTTACGGTTTACGTTACTTTTATCAAGAACCGGTGTCCCCAAACGCGATTTAACACTCCCGGTTTGAGACTTAACGTACATTTAACACAAACCGACACTGGACTAGGCCCAGTCTACATATTATATACTTTTTAGGTTCCTCATAATCACATTTGAAAAGTCACATTTCACTTTTTCCATTTTCACGTAAACTTTGTACGCCTTACGTTTTGCTTAAATCGCGTAACTTTTAAACTTTACGTATAACCGTTAGGTTATCCCGCGCGTAACGAAAACCACATTTTAACATTTTATATCACTTTTAGATTAATTTTAGTCTACTTTAAACAAATGCATGATCATTTTCATGCACACTCGTTATTTTCCGATAAAATGCGTTTTACGCGTATTTAACCTGCGTTTTAGGTTTTAACAACGTTTACGCACTCCGTAAAACTTATCACTCATTTAAATAGAGTATATTAATAAATTTTAACATTTTTACAAGTTTCATATTTTTTACCTTACCTGGTTTTAAGTTTCGCGACTTAAATACTTAACGTTGGTAATTACCGGAACCAAAACACTTCGTAAATTCAAGATAATATCTAAAGCTTCCTAACCTCCTCATTTATGCCCTATGTGGCATTTAATGAGTCACCAAGACACTTGGTGTCTTGG
>LBNU01005770.1:43119-59556 GCA_014162995.1 Artemisia annua | reverse complement strand
TATATATATATATATATATATATATATATATATATATATATATATATATATATATATATATATATATATATATATATATATATATATATATATATATATATATATATATATATATATATATATATATATATATATATATATATATATATATATATATATATATATATATATATATATATATATATATATGTCTGTGTGTGTGTGTGTGTGTGTCGCGCGCGTGCAAATTATGCATTTTTATATTAAGTACCACGCTAATAGGGAATTTCATATGAGAGGCCTCTCCGGGGTAGCGTACCGACGAGTTGTTGGATTTACGATTTAAAGTGTCTTAGCTCCTCATACGTTTACTATATTACCTCAAAATTATGATATCCCGAACAATAGTACAATATTATAAAAGGAAGATACGTTTTGAAATATTTATATACAAATTTACATAATATGTTTATATTATTTTAAATAATATTTTTATATTATTTTGATAATATTTTTATATTATTTTATAATATTTTAATATTATTTTTATAACATTTTATATTATTTTTATAATATTTTTATAACATTTTTATAATACATTTTATAATATTTTTGTAACAATTCTAAATTAGTTTATTTTATTGAAATAAACAATTTAAAACCACTTATATATTAAATTATATATTAAGTAAATATGTAAGCATTTTTAATTTAATTTACATCATGATCTATATAATAAACTTATTACTTTAAAACCTAAGACTCGATATCATATTTTAGGTTGCTCGTAGAAGTTTTTACAGCACATCCATCATCTTCATTACATACTTAACATCATTTACTCACGGTGAGTTCGTAGCCCATTTTTACTTAACTGTTTTACAAAATACTTGTGGGAGATACATGCTAAACTACTTTCACTATGGACAATTATTTACAAATTGTATGCTATCTGAATGTATTATTTGCCTAAGTACCCTATTGCCAGAAAGTCTGTCCATCATGAACCATTAATTACTAATATGTTAGTAACCGCGAATATTGTGGATAGGCCTATCGGGATTGACGAATCCCGTTTGTGTTGTTTAGATAGTTCAACCAAACGCACTATATTTGAGATTAATTAGGTAAGTGGCAATTTACCTACAAGAAGACCATGTTACCATTATCATTTTTATAATACTCCAGTTTAGCGTTGAGTGTCATGAGCTTAGGGCAATAACAACTGTTTTTACTGATAATTGTTTTCGTTGCAATTATTATAATAACTCTTAAACTTGTTGTCCATTACTATAAACATATGAATTCACTCAACCATTGTGTTGACTTTTTAGCATGTTTTATCTCAGGTCCTTAAGGTATAAGCTGACATGTGAAGGCGTACGGAAAATATTTTAATGACATTGCATTTTTATCATTCGATAAAACTTTTAAATATTTATGTTGTACTATTTATGTACTCAAAACTTGTTGGGACCTCTTTGTAACTCTGATGTTTTATATTAATCGAATGATAATCTTTTCAAAACGTCTCATTTAGAGTTCACTTTCCGTAACTTGTACTATGAGCTATGAAGTAATACCCCAGTGACACTATCTTCCGCTGTGATATTTTGGGGGTGTTTCAATTTTTCTACTGTGTTTACCATGAGAATACAGTACCATGGTGGTGAGTTCAAGTTTTATCCAGGAAGGGTTTACTTTGGACAGATAGAAGGATAATATATATAAATTGGACTTAGAGATCAATAACATGATTCTTGTCGTGACAAGCTTACTACGTAAAACTTTTATAAATTAATGGTATTGGGACCGGGATATTTTATTAATTTAGCGAGATATTATTATATCGATAAATTAATAGTTCATTAATTTAAAGAGGTTTTACATATAACCTTTAAATTTCAAAGTCCAATATACAAGTTATAATGTATACTAGTTAAAGATGAAAAATAAATTAGAAAAAACAAGTTGATGTGTGTTTCGTTGTAGGTATTTTAATATTCAAGTTTTAAATTTATATTTAGCCGGACTTATACCTTAAGGACACACTTTCACGAGCATTGTACCCGATCAGATGTAGTCAGTGGGGTAAGTACGAGGTCGATCTCGGGAATAGTATGCTTAGATCCTATCTAATCTATTTTACAAGTTTAAAAGGGGGTTTTTGATTGATTTGATTAATTAACTACTAAAACATAAAATGTAAATTAAACTATTTTATTGTAAGGTTATGATCAATTAAAAGAATGAAGTGCTAGCCATGTTAATCCTATTCCATTATATTCATCCGTTGGATCTAAACAAACGATCTAATTATAAAGTACTGGTTGACGTCAGGATATGTGGGGAATATCTCCTTGGTCCAGACAATACCCCCACACTCCTATCTAACCTAGACTAGACCACTTAGTCCATGCATCTAGCCAGTATACGTGTAATCCCCTAGGCCATTTGGTCCATCCACCTATCGAACTACAAGCATGCATTAAGTCGTGTCAACTAATCTATGTGATTTATCAATGGTACCCATTTCGTCCATGTGGTACCTTACCCTTCCCCACTTGGTCCATGTAAGAAGAGCATTGTGCTAACTTAAATGTTCTCATAATATACATCCAATACCCACTTGGTCCATGCGATACTAGACTTAAACTACTAAAACATATAAACGAGCATTGATTAAACAATAAACACATAAACTAAACAATACAAGACATTAGATCTAAACAAACGAAAATAACTATCATAGAGTATTCATAAACATGGCTAACACTAAAAGGTGTTAGCCCATAATCTCAAAAAACATAATCAAAGTTTAATCAAATGATAATGAGAATGAGTTCTTAGACAAAACTATAATCAAACCGAACGATAAACAAATAAATGATGAATCGAGATCTCCTTCTTGATTGATTTGGTCTTCAATGGGTGTTTACTGTTGTTTGGAGACTGTTTTGGGTGTCTGGGAATGCTCCCAAGGAACCCTAATAATGATTAGGTCCGTGGTTAGGGTTCTGTATTTATAGTTGCAGATCTGGGCCCGATACGGCGTATCCAAAAGTGGATACGGTGTATCCAAAAGAATATTCTAGGATATTCTTCCGAATACGGCGTATTCAAAAGTTGATACGGTGTATAGGTCAATACGGCGTATCCAAAAGGGGAATACGTCATATTCTTTTCAAGAACATGTAGATCTTATTTTTCTCTTTATGTGGCCGCTTGAATTGCGTAAATCGGAGTCCGGATGAAGAAATTATGGCCAAAATACTAAAGCATCCTCAAGGCCATCATGTAAACTTGTTTTCTCTTCTTGATTCTGTTTCTTCTGTTGGTTTCCTTATGGGACGTCTATACGGCGTATTCCTATAAATGGATACGCCGTATGTCTTTAAAGCATATCTTGGCTCTTCATGAGCTAGGGCTTCTATACGGCGTAGCTCCAGAAATGGATACGCTATATTCTTCTTAGTACGAATAGGTCTTAGAATCTTCTTAGTTATGTATACGGCGTATCTTCAGTAGCATGGATATGTCGTATCTTCCTCCAGAAAGAGTGTGTGCTTGTTATCTTCATTTCAACTCCAAATAATGTCATTTTCCGCATCTTTTCCAATATTGCTCCATAACACTGAAAACAACAAATTTAGGTAATTAAGTATCAATTCAGTAATAAATATACATTATATGAGCAAATAAACATGTGATAAGTATTCAACAATATAGGACTTATCACAAGTTCCAATTAACATTTATGAATTCACATTCACACTTTATGAAAAATAAATTAACACTTTTTGTTGAAATACGAGAAGACAATGCCCCAACTCTTTAGTGCAATAGGGATATTTCAATATTAACTCAATAAAGAATTGAAGTTCAACGAAAACCAAGTGACTAAAGATTCTTTTACTAAACAATCTTAAAATTTTGAAGTGTATCACATATATATTTATGAAATTTTTTAGTAATTATTTATAGTTTCGTTGGAACTAATATATATATATATATATATATAAACTGGGGTTTCAAAAATATTATTATCTTATTATTTTATCAATTATGGTCAAAATTTGTACTAGTCCAAAGTTGGCACTGAATAAATTATTAATTTTAAAGGTTTTACTATAATTAATGCTTAAAAAGGAAAAGACATTTTTGAAAAATTTACCACACCAGAGGTTTGTTGGATTTTTGAGGATCTTTCGAAATATATTTTTGTGGGATTTTTGAGGATTTTTCGAAATATAATTTTCCTATATTTTTTAGGCTACTTAGGACAAAAAACTTCATATTTTAAATCCCATTTAAATTACATATTTATACAGTAGAGTTAACTATATTTTTGGTCCTTGTGGTATACTGGGTATTTATTGTTGGTCCAATTTTTAAAAAAGTTTCGGATTCAGTCCAAAAGTGATGCTTACGTTCCACTTTCAGTCCATTTTGATAACGATGTTAGTTCTGTTAGTTATATCCAATCGTCAAGTGGCAACTTTAGTCCTTTATACTAACGGTTGTTTGTAACATTAGTCCTTTATACCAACGATCGTTTTCAATATTTGCCACGTTAGTCCTTTCCAACGATCGTTTGCAACATTAGTCCTTTATACCAACGATCGTTTGTAATGTTTGCCATGTTAGTCTTTTTATATACGTCTTTATTTATGTTTTTATATACACTTTTATACACGTTTTTATACGCACATTTTTATACATGTTTTTATAAATGCTTTTATACACGTTTTTATATACATCTTTATTAACGTCTTTATTACACGCGTTTTTATAAGCATTTTATGCACGTTTTTATACACGTTTTTATACGCGGTTTTATACGCGTATTATACACGTGTATAAAAAGGCATATAACAACTTGTATAAAAACGTGTATACACGTTTTTATTCACGACTGTCACGTTATTATACACGTTCTTATACAACTTGTATATACAACTTGTATAAAAATGTGTATACATGTTTTTATACACTAATGTCACGTTTTTATACAAGTTGTTATACATTTTTTTAATGTGTATAAAAACGTGTATAACGACTTGTATTAAAACGTGTATACACGTTTTTATACACTAATGTCACGTTTTTATACAAGTTGATAAAAACTTGTATAAAAATATGTATAAAACCACGCATAAAAACGTGTATAAAATCGCGTATAAAAACGTGTGTAAAAACATGTTTAAAAACGTGTATAACAACTTGTATAAAAACGTGTATAAAAACGTATATAAAACCGCGTATAAAAATGTGCATAAAACGTGTATGAAACGTGTATAAAACCGCGTATAAAAATGTAGTTAAAAACGTGTATAAAAATATGTATAAAAATAAATATAAAAACGTGAATAAAGAAGTATATAAAAATGTGTTTAAAACCATTTATAAAAACATGTATAAAAATGTATGTATAAAAATGTGTATACAAACGTGTCTAAAGACGTGTTTAAAGCGTATTTGAAAACAAAAATAAAGACGTATATAAAAGGACTAACGTTGCAAATGATCGTTGGCATAAAAGACTAACGTTGCAAACGATCGTTGGTATAAAGGACTAANATATATATATATATATATATATATATATATATATATATATATATATATATATATATATATATATATATATATATATATATATATATATATATATATATATATATAAACTGGGGTTTCAAAAATATTATTATCTTATTATTTTATCAATTATGGTCAAAATTTGTACTAGTCCAAAGTTGGCACCGAATAAATTATTAATTTTAAAGGTTTTACTATAATTAATGCTTAAAAAGGAAAAGACATTTTTGAAAAATTTACCACACCAGAGGTTTGTTGGATTTTTGAGGATCTTTCGAAATATATTTTTGTGGGATTTTTGAGGATTTTTCGAAATATAATTTTCCTATATTTTTTAGGCTACTTAGGAAAAAAAACTTCATATTTTAAATCCCATTTAAATTACATATTTATACAGTAGAGTTAACTATATTTTTGGTCCTTGTGGTATACTGGGTATTTATTGTTGGTCCAATTTTTAAAAAAGTTTCGGATTCAGTCCAAAAGTGATGCTTACGTTCCACTTTCAGTCCATTTTGATAACGATGTTAGTTCTGTTAGTTATATCCAATCGTCAAGTGGCAACTTTAGTCCTTTATACTAACGGTTGTTTGTAACATTAGTCCTTTATACCAACGATCGTTTGCAATATTTGCCACGTTAGTCCTTTCCAACGATCGTTTGCAACATTAGTCCTTTATACCAACGATCGTTTGTAATGTTTGCCATGTTAGTCTTTTTATATACGTCTTTATTTATGTTTTTATATACACTTTTATACACGTTTTTATACGCACATTTTTATACATGTTTTTATAAATGCTGTTATACACGTTTTTATATACATCTTTATTAACGTCTTTATATACGTTTTTATACACGTTTTTACACGCGTTTTTATAAGCATTTTATGCACGTTTTTATACACGTTTTTATACGCGGTTTTATACGCGTATTATACACGTGTATAAAAAGGCATATAACAACTTGTATAAAAACGTGTATACACGTTTTTATTCACGACTGTCACGTTATTACACACGTTCTTATACAACTTGTATAAAAACTTGTATATACAACTTGTATAAAAATGTGTATACATGTTTTTATACACTAATGTCACGTTTTTATACAAGTTGTTATACATTTTTTTAATGTGTATAAAAACGTGTATAACGACTTGTATTAAAACGTGTATACACGTTTTTATACACTAATGTCACGTTTTTATACAAGTTGATAAAAAACTTGTATAAAAATATGTATAAAACCACGCATAAAAACGTGTATAAAATCGCGTATAAAAACGTGTGTAAAAACATGTTTAAAAACGTGTATAACAACTTGTATAAAAACGTGTATGAAAACGTATATAAAACCGCGTATAAAAATGTGTATAAAACGTGTATAAAACCGCGTATAAAAATGTAGTTAAAAACGTGTATAAAAATATGTATAAAAATAAATATAAAAACGTGAATAAAGAAGTATATAAAAATGTGTTTAAAACCATTTATAAAAACATGTATAAAAATGTATGTATAAAAATGTGTATACAAACGTGTCTAAAGACGTGTTTAAAGCGTATTTGAAAACAAAAATAAAGACGTATATAAAAGGACTAACGTTGCAAATGATCGTTGGCATAAAAGACTAACGTTGCAAACGATCGTTGGTATAAAGGACTAACGTGGCAAATTTTACAAACGATCTTTGGTATAAAAGATTAACGTTGCAAACCATCGTTAGTATAAAGGACTAACGTTGCCACATGATGATTGGACTTAACTAACGAAACTAACGTCGTTATCAAAATGGACAGAAAGTTGACGATCACTTTTGGACTGAATCTGAAACTTTTTTAAAAATTGGAGCAAAAGTGAAATACCCAGCAAACTACAAGGACCAAAAATGTAGTTAACTCTAAACATTAAAATCCCAAGTTTTGATGATGTAGTGAATGACGTGTTTTTGCATGCAACAACAAAACTAGGGTGGCAAATCTTGCCTAAATTGTAATTTAAATTGAATTTAAAATATGAATTACTCCTTTTAATTAGAAGTTAACCCCATGCTAGTGTTAAAACCTCTATTGAAAATCACGTTTCATTTATTTTATAAGTGATTAAACCAAGTTACAATAAAAATCTTAAAATGATGATGCAGTGAGTGACGTGTTTTTGCATGCAAAAAACCATGTCGACGTGCAATCGAGTAATTACCCTTTTAGAAGTTACCCCCATGGCCATGCAGTATTCAAAACTATAGACAGCAGGTACTATAGAAAATCACGATATTCATTTATTTTATAAGATTTTTCCTAGTTGATCTTCTTCTTTTAAATAATTGCACGTTAGATTCCAGGAGAACTTGATAGAAGTCTCGGTCTCGGGATGCCTGTCACTGGTAGGCGTTAGTTAACGCCTATGCATTATATTCTCGAATAGTTTGGACTTTGCAAATTAAATGAGTGGAGACGGGCCAGCTCGACACAAACATATGTACATTAAGTAAGAGAAACAAAAAAGTAATAATTATTAGGGAGTATTTTTTAACCGTGTATTTTTTGTAAGAAAAAAATTATTTTGAGACGGGAGAGTATTAATTATATCATACTTTATGATGCTGAAATGTGTAAAAACTCGTTTATTTTGATAGATTATGATATGTTTGAGCCTCTTATACGTCTAAAGTGATGAGCTATTAATACTTCTCTCATCACAGTTATAGTTATAGTTAAACCTTAATTAATGATATCAGCTGATTCCTTACTCTTGGCTTCAAAGGACGTTATATCTTGATCATATATGTTCGAGTCAAAAACTATAAGTTTGCGTACCGAAAATGAACCTGAGGCATATAACCATTCAAGCTTGATCTTAAGGGAGTCGATCGAACTCTAGCTAGCTTGTCAAAATTTAGGTGATCACATTTAAGTTTACCACCATCAAAGTGGTCTAGTAGTAAGTTATGTGATGTCCTCACAAGAGGTCTATGATTCAAACTTCATGAGATAGACATTTGATGCCGGTCAGAGAAAGAGTCAAAAAATATCACAAAGATAACCAGTTATGTCACATACATCTGAGCCAAATAAATTGTGTAAATCTTAACTGGAAAGACTTTCATTTTCATTAACTCGTTTATGTGCTCTTGATCGAATCATCGAAAGCTAATCACAAGCAATCATATAAACAAATGAAATGTTGTTTTCCAGAGGATGTTGTCTGTAGTTTCTAAAAGGGGTCATTAAAGATTGTACGTACACATTGTTTTCTTGCATGCAAAACACGTCATGTGCTACATCATTAGTGTGGGTTTATTTATTTATTTTTTCTTAATAATATGATTAACAAGTTTTTCACCTTAAACTTGACATCGAATTCTTGTCATACATTACAAGCCTTTACGAGATGTACAACTACACAAGTGCCAAAATATATTCATGTACTAACTAGAACTGCATGCAAATGAATTGAACTTCATCAATTAACTTAAACGAATTCGTTTGTCTTGAGCCAGTTCAAGTCAAACTCGTATTCAGCTAGACTCGAGCTTGTTTAATCAAGGCAAAAATGAATTTTACTACGATTAACTAGTTGTAAGTTCTCTAAGTGCTCTACCACCTTACTAATTGAAATTTGCTAGCTATTAATTATGATTCTAGAACCAAGCTTAAAACTTTCGCGAACCAACTTTTATTTAATAAACTCATAATAAATCAAACATAAATTACTTGAAACACAAAACTAATACATTTGAGCGATTTCTTCATCGGAAAGTTTAATTCAGAGCTTCTTTAAGAGTGATATCTTCTTTTTCGGCTTCGGAGGACTTAGCCTCGCTAGCAGCTTCATCTTGAGCGATTTCTTCATCGGAAAGTGATATTGTTAAACCCTCATCCACCTCGACATCCTGTAATTGTGCTTCGTATTCTAGTCCGTCTTCAATACTTGAAATGTTTTGTATACGTTCGGCTGCGTCTAAGTGATCCTTCAAGCAAATACACATCTCTAAAGATGTCGGTGTGATTCTTGTTCTTCGTATCAATAATACCCTTCCACTAGTAAAAAAGCGGATTCCGAAGCTACCGTAGAAGCTTGTACATTTATCAAGCCAAAATATCAAATTTTTTGAATTCTTTGAGTCCCATAGTGTTTATCCAATCGGTTCCAATATATCTCCCAAATTCATTAGTCGACGATTGGTCACTCCTAGCCCGTGTAGTGCTTTCTTGTCTTAAACTATAAAATAAGCCAAGCATCGGATCCATGGTAGTATTTGTAGAAAACAAGGATGTAGGACCATAAATATCAACTATATCACGTATTAAGCTCGTATTAGGTGACTTGAGATAAAGTATGCATATGTAGGGAGAGAAAGTAGAGAGATGGAAGAAAGAAATCTTATTACTAAAACATACAAAATACACATTCAAGTACATCTTACAAATGAACCATAAGGTGCCTTATATAGTTTCATGAGTCGTACGAATGGGCTTCATGGGCTTTGGGCTTGCACTGGACATGGATTACATAAGGCTTACTAACTTAGACATTTAACTAATAAACACTCCAAGTCCATAGCCCATTAACTATTCTATTACATATTCTACGAAACATTACAAAGTTATAAATACGAGAATGACCATCACTTTTCTTTAATGCTAACAAAGGAAGAAGCCGAACTCGTTGAAACATTTGTTGAACCGTATTTATTAAAATAAACATCAAATAAATCTTTAAAACATTTGTTAAAACAATTTTGTGCATCATTTGCAAAGTAAACGTTTTCGTGATGCAAATTCAAATCAAAAGAAATCTTTTCGATAAGTAGTTTCACCCCGCTAATATTAAAGCATGGGTTCAATGTGGTGGCACAAGTTATTACTGGTGGAATTTCTTTGAAATATTTTCTAAGTTTTTCTTTCATGGTTCAACCATACATGCAAATAGTAGACCATTAAATTCGTATTCGCCTAATTTTTAACACATTATATAAGTTTGCTTGAGTACCAAATGACTCGTGGGATAATAAACACCCGATAATAAAGTTGTTGCGGTTTTAAAAAATTCAAGTAAATCGGTTATTTGTTTAATAGTATGCTAATTTTCGACCAAAACTGGTGCAATCGGACGACTTTTGGCAAGCTCATCATGAAAAACTTGTAGTGCTTTTTTAGCGTAAACAACATATAAACATTTTATAAGTTGAATTCAATCTTGTGAGAATGTCCCAATTAAGGGTTAAAAAAATGGAATCCGTCTCGGTACACAATTTCATATATTCTTTATATATAAATTTACTCGAACAAAATATATCTTGTAACATATTTTTAAAAGCATTTTTATCATACTTATTTCGGGTTTCTCTAGTCTGTCTCGCACAACTAAGTTTATGATGTGTGCAACACATTGACTATGATAAAAAAAAAATGCCGTCCAAAGGTGGTTGCTATTTTAGTATTAGTTTTTTGACGACATTTGTATTATTACTCGCGTTATCAAATGAGATTGAAAAAATATTTTCTTCTAGTTTATACTCTTTTATTACATCTCGTAACATACGAAATAAATTTTGACCTGAGTGAGGATACTCAAAATTTTCAAAAGCAATCGTACGCTTCATCATTTGCCAAGTTACAGGATCAACCCAATGCTCGGTAACACAAAGGTACGAACCGGGCAAACCATGAGGAGCCGACTAATCACCGGTTGTTAAGTTTACACTTGTATTTAAATTTTCAAAACCTTTTTTTAGTTCAATTTTAGCCTTTTTTTTCATGATTTCATACAATCGCGTTTAAGAGTAGCACGACTTACATGAGTATATCGTGGTTGAAGAGTACTTTGAATCACCCTAGTTAATCGAGGGTTGTCGAAGTGGTTGAACGGCAAACCTTCTTTAATCACAAAGCTTGCAAATTGTTTTCGACACCGATCCGCCTCGTATGTAAAAATACCCCCTTCTCGTGTCATAGATGCTTGACCCGCATTCGGAATTGGATTCGAGCGCTTCGCAATAATGATCGACGGTTTTAACACCTAGTTTGGGTAACCGGTTAGGAACCAACGGTTTTTGGCTAAACCAAAACCGGTTTTGGTTTCGGGTTTTTTTTCGGTTTCGGTTTTTTTGTACACGATTACCTATGAGGACATCAGATAACTTCCCACTTGGCCACTTTGGTGGTTGTAAGTTTAAATGTGATCACCTAAATTTTGACAAGCTAGATTTCGACTCCCATTAAGATCAAGCTTGAATGTTTATGTCACCTCAGGTTCGTTTTCGGTACACGAACTTATAGTCGTTGACTCGAAAGTGATCAAGATGTAACCTTTTTAAAGCCGAAAGCAACGAATCAGTCAATATCATTAATTAAGGTTTAGCCGTTTTACTAATAACCGTGATGAAAGAAGTATAAATAACTCATCACTTTAGACATATAAGAGGCTCAAACGTATCATAATATATCAACATAAACGAGTTTTTACACATTTTAGCATCATAAAGTATGATATAATTAATACTCTACCGTCTCAAAATAATTTTCTCTCGACAAAAAACATACAGTTTAAGAAGTGGGAAATTGCTTATATATTGCTTCATAAACTCAAAATTAAGTATATATTCAATTTAAATTTATAATTGCATACATATCTTTTCAAAAGCTCAAAATTGCATATATTTCTAATTTAAAATACTAGTTGCATATATATCATTTCTAAACTTTGTAATTGCATATATATATATATATATATATATATATATATATATATATATATATATATATATATATATATATATATATATATATATATATATATATATATATATATATATATATATATATATATATATATATATATATATATATATATATATATATCCTTTTGAAACTTTCGTAATTGCATATATATATCCCTTCTAAACCTTTAATATGTTATATATATCAAAATAATTATTGAATATAATTTTAAACTCTAAATTATGATATTATAACTTTATAAATAGCAAAAACAACATTTGTTTCAAAGATATGATGTCCGAAGTTTGAAAATGAACTATATGACAAAAACAATAAATATCAAGACAATATTAACCTCACAAAAAAGGTCACATTATCTCATACATAAAACGAATACATGAAGTAAACTCATCATATATATTATTATTAGTGCTAATTCTTTATTTACCCTACAAGTACAAAAAACCACTTACCACATGTGCCAAAAAAATCCATTTTCTCTAAATGCCCCATGGGTAAAGGTCGCCCCCGAAATCTTGGGCTACTATCATATATTTTTAACAAGTGTCCCCTAGTAGTACTTGTCAAGTACATAGCATAGTACTAGGTTGTAAGATAGTATCATAGGTACTTTTTTGGGTGACTAAAGCCTAGTATTTTTTGGGCGACTTCTTTTTTATAAATTTAACAACATTTTTTGTCCTTGTGGTTTGCTTGGTATTTCATTTTTGGTCCAAAACCATTATGATTTTAACATCAATACACACATCAATAAAAACCCCAAATCAATTACCCCAACCCTAAATCTAACATCAATACACCAGCATCTACATCTCTTTCATAAAACCTCAAATAAATCATCTCTCTACAAAACTGAAATCTAACAGCCAAACCACCAGCATCTACATCTCTCTTACAAAACTCCGTTGCCACCACAACCATTAATGAAGCCGCCACTACTACCACGAATATACCACCACCAAAACTCCATCGCCACCACCACAAAACCCTCATCACAACTACCACCTGTAGATCCAACCACTAAACAACCAAACATCTTCATTATCTCCTTTTTATTTTCATCTTCTACACAAACTCGGATCTATAGATCTGGTAAATGACCAAACTCGATTATCAAGAACAAAGAAACTGTAAGATAGAAATGAGGGTTTAGATAAAGCATAAAGCATAGTTAACTCTTTGGATCTACAGGCTTGTCCTTTTTATTTTCATCTTCTACACAAACTCGGATCTACATCTGGTAAAATCAATTTTCTTTTTCACACCCGTAGATCCGATTATCAAGAACAAGAAAGAATTGAGGTGTTTTGATATTCAATTTTCAAAGCAGAAGGAAATGATAGATCCGGTAAATAGAAGGGTTAGGGTTTGTTATAATAGAAGGGTCAGGGTTTTTAACTTGAAGGGATTTATTGAAGAGTTGTTAGGTGGCTGTGGTGAAATCCGGCGAGATTGCGGCGATGGGGATGACTTTTCTTGTGTTTTTGTGAACAAAGATATAAAGGTTGTGTAGGTTGGGATCACAAAGAAAAAGAAAAAGAAAAAGAAAGATAGTTAACTATTTATTTTGGCTAACATTATTATTTAAAAAAATTGGACCAAAAAATGAAATACCAAGCAAACCACAAGGACCAAAAATGTAGTTAACTTTATTATTTTAAAAGACTTGACTTTTCACAAAAAAGACAAAAAAGAAGTCGCCCAAAAAATAGTGGGCCCCAATCGCCCAAGAAAGTACCTATGATACTATCTTACAACCTAGTACTATGTTATGTACTTGACAATTATTACAAGGGAACACATGTCAAAAATATATGATAGTCGCCCAAGATTTCGGGGGCGACATTCGCCTATGGAGCATTTAGAGAAAATGAATTTTTTTGAGGCACATGTGATAAGTTGTTTTGTACTTGTGGGGTAAATAAAAAATTAACTCTTATTATTATTATATATGTACAATAGATAAAGTACGTTTACAATGAAATGGTACATTACTACCAAAAAAAGTTTGCTAATAAAGAAAGATAATTTAAAAAAAAAACACTTTTTATAATTATAGTGTCATTTATTTTTAGAGTTGTAATTTTTTGCTAAATAGTTATGGATATATATGACATATTTAAAGTTTTTGAAGGATATATTAGGGCAAAGACCATAAAATAATAACGTACTTTCTCCAATTTACCGAGATGAAACACCTACTTTTTTATTAACATTTAAGCCAACAAAACTATCAAGTATTGTTCCGATATCAACAAAAAGTTGTATTATATTTGTCTTCTTAAACATAAATCCCAGTAAAAAACAAAACAAAAGAAAAATCTTATCACACAGTCATAAAATCCAAACGCAACCATAACTTTTCAAAACCAACAATAAATCAAACCCTGGTATATAAAAGTAACAGCAAGCTCAAAAATAAATTATCACGACTCGACACGACTCGAAATGAAACCAGCAAGCTTCGGCCATTAACATTTATGCTCACGGCATCACCTCGACTCGACAACAAAACCCAACTAATGATGATACCAAGATCTTTATAAGTTTAAATTTGTATAACCCTTTATATCACCCTAACCCAAACGTTATTAAAACAAAACACTCGTTAAAACGAGTTTTGGACTCACCACCGTGTCATATGAGGGTGTACACACAGTGGTCTTACCTTATCTTCCTTGGATCTAGCCGGATCTACTCGATTTGGTGGTGGTGGTGGTGGCGCGTACGTGGTGATGGAAGGGTGTTTCGGGCGCGTGTGGTGGTTAAACAAACAAAGGGAGTCACAAGGTGAGTGTTGGTGGTGGCGGTGTGGTGTTACGGTGGGCGGTGGTGGTGTTCGTAGGTGGCCGGAGGTGGGTGAGAGGGTGGCGACGGCTAAGAGGAAGGATGAGACAACAATGAACCCTAGAATTCTATAAAGGGATTTATGTTTAAGAAGACAAGGGTAATATAGTCATTTTAATTATTATTTATAATATAATCGATCTTTTTGTTGACTTCAGAACAATATTTGAAAGTTTCGTTGGCTTAAATGTTAAAACAAAAGTACGTGTTTCATCTCGGTAAATTGGAGAAAGTACGTTGTTATTTAATAGTCTTTACCCATATATATATATATATATATATATATATATATATATATATATATATATATATATATATATATATATATATATATATATATATATATATATATATATATATATATATATATATATATATATATAGGGTAGGGTTCTTTTCAGAACCAAATAAATTGCGAGAACTGCGAGAACCAACATCAACCAATCAGATTTTTTTTAATATTTATTTTTGTTATTTAATTCAAAAGGGTATAATAGTAAAATTATATTTTTGATTTTTTAATAAAAAACGTCTTTTTAGGCCATAAATTTTAGGGTTTTTATTTTTTTTTTAATTTTTTTTAATAACTAATTTTCCAGCATGCATGATTTCAAAATGTAAGGTGCACATGTGTTTTTTTATATAAGGTAAATTTACATATATTTTTATTGTTCAATTGCTTAAACCTTTAATGTGTTTTGGAAAAAATATTTATACAAGTGCATTGAATGACAAACATAAATATTTTACATGTATGATATACATTTCAAAACAAAAACATTATACACAAAATTAATAATCATGTCATATACAATTCAAATACAAAATTCTAAAAGTAAAGAATAAATGAAAGTTTCGCTAATGCATAGCCGTGTCTACTAATCTTCTCGCAACTTCATGTACTTGTGTCTTTACTCTTTACTTCTATATCATAACTATTTTCTTGTTAGATAGTATGTACAAAACACATGTGTACTCTTGACATCGCTCATCATACTCCGTGCGATCTCTGTACCGGCGACACGTGGCGATGTCTCGTCACCCGAGGTAAATCGATACGCTTTTAACTTATTATCGTTAAGAGGCCTATGGGTAGGGCTGTAAACTAACCGGACGAACACGAACAGAGCCTTGTTTATGTTCGTTCGTTTAATTTTAACCAGACAAATAAATGGACACAGACGCTTAAACAGACGAATTTTCTTGTTCATATACGTTTATTAAGAAAATGAGTTGTTCATGTTCGTTTATGTCCATTTATTAAGACA
>LBNU01005770.1:20089-42637 GCA_014162995.1 Artemisia annua | reverse complement strand
ACTTTATTTATTTTATTTTTTTTATTATCCTGATGAAGACAATTCAATAAATCCCACTATTAAAAGGTTGATCCAAAAGTAAGGGACGGTTTTTAAAGATAATTAGAGATCACACCAATTAATAAGGACAAATTATGTAATGTTTTAAAAGGTTAAATGAATAGAATGCAATAATGCCCTAACTCTTTAATAAAAAATCTTGTTCTTAACTTAATACGAGAACTGCCACCATCTATTTATAGCCATTTGATCAAATATTTAATGGGCTGAGATTGGTTCTCGCAATTTATTTGGTTCTGAAAAGAACCTCACACTATATATATATATATATATATATATATATATATATATATATATATATATATATATATATATATATATATATATATATAAAATTATAAGTTTAAGTTAAATATATATGTAATTATTTAACTTTTGAGAAGATACATATGCAATTATTAGTTTAAGTTGGATATATATGTAATTTTGAGCTTTTTGAGTGATATATATGCAATTCTCTTTTTAAAAAAACATAATTATTACTGTTTCTATTACTTTATGGAGAATGACAGTTTTACCCTTGACTAATTAATTAATGTCTTCTTTAAAATTTGTAATACAAATAATAATTTCAAACAAATGTAATATGGTAAACTCGATCAAACTTCCTTATGACCCTATCTATTATTAGCAGTGAACAATTAAAATGGGATATCCTGAAAAGGAAACATGGATTATTAATTTAAGACGGAAGAAGGAGAATATGATTAAATTATTTTGGCTAATAGCAAGGTCGAAAAAGGTATCCGAGCCACCCAGCTCGAGCTGTTTCGGGTAAATACCCATGGCATAAGACAACAATTGGTTCATGGTCATACCAAAGGTGGGAGACGGGGGTTCAGGTCTAATGGAATTCCATATGTACTAACTACAATATCTAGCTCCTCTTATCCCATTAAGGACGTAAATATATGCATATCAAACTTAGGGACGATGGTTGCCATCTCTCCTGGTTCACTTCCGGACATTAATAAAAGGATGCCGAAGGTCTAAGATCTGAATAAATAAAAGAAAACGGGACGGAACACACCTTAAAAGAAGAATTGAAGTGAAGTATTTCGTTCAGCAGCAGCGTTGAAATAAAAGTGAAGGTAAAAATGAGAAAAAGGGTATATATATGCGGTGTTGGGAAAAGGAAACGTCACGTCATACTGTAGACGCGCGGCATGGGGCAATCATAATCGTGCGATCTCTGTACCGGCGACACGTGGCGATGTCTCGTCACCCGAGGTAAATCGATATGCTTTTAACTTATTATCGTTAAGAGGCCTATGGGTAGGGCTGTAAACAAACCGGACGAACACGAACAGAGCCTTATTTATGTTCGTTCGTTTAATTTTAACCAGACAAATAAATGGACACAGACGCTTAAACAGACGAATTTTCTTGTTCATATACGTTTATTAAGAAAATGAGTTGTTCATGTTCGTTTATGTCCATTTATTAAGACATTAGATGAACTCTAAACGGACAGAAACAGTCGGACATAAATGAACGTAGATTAAAAAACATAAACTTCATAAAAATTATTCATAATATTTTGTTTTATAAGTGTTTGTTTTGTTTAAACAAACAACTTTTAAAAGTATATAATTAAAGATATGATATACGAACATAAACAAATAAATGAACGTTAATAAACGCATAATCAGACGTTCACGAACATAATTGAACGGACATGACTTTTGTTCATGTTCGTTCAGTTATCAAAACGAACGTAAAATATTGTTCATGTTCGTTCATTTAATAAATAAACGAACATAAACGAACTTTTTATCGAACGGTTCATGAATTTTATGAGTTGAGTTATTTAAAAAACCAAACATTCCTCACATACCAAGGGACTCATCCCCACCATCCATCTAAAAAGAAATCAATGGTTGAGATTAAAAGCATTTAATATTTCACCCATTTTTTATAATTTAATTATCTCTTAAACCGTTAATCGTTAAGCGAAAATAATTATACCATCACGATGAGCATTTAATTATCTTTCTATAGATATGCATTGTGATATACTTTCGACAAAAAAAAAATTCGTTTTTTTCACGTTTTTTTTTCGTGGCCGAAAAAATCACATATGATATATCATATATGATATTTTTCGACCACGAAAAAAAACGTGAAAAAAACGAAAAATTCTTTTTTTGTCGAAAGTATATCACAATGCATATCTATAGAAAGATAATTAAATGCTCGTCGTAATGGTATATTTTTTTCGATTAACGATTAACGGTTTGAAAGATATTAATATTTGAAAAAAGAGGATGAAAGTGGGTTTTTTAAATTGTTGGGATTAATCTCATCCATTAGATCAAATAAAGATGGAGGGGAGATGAATGGTGGAGATTAGTCCCTTGGTATGTAAAAAATATTTGGTCCTCAAATGATCTTATATCGAATTTTATTCACTGAACGTTTAGTTCGTTTACGGCCCTACCCATGAGTTATTTCGTTTATCCGGCCCATTTAGGCCCATTAGGTCAGGCAACCCACGCAAAATAAGATAACATTTCCAGAGGGTAAATTTTTAAGTATTGCATCATCAGTTTTCAACCGATAATACGATAATAGGGGGGGGGGGGGACATGTTGGTGTATATGCCCGGACGATACGTGCCGGACGATAAGCATCTTCACGTGTCCGAAGGAACACATGTCGGACGACAAGAACAGAAGAGGATCCTTATTTTACCTAGAAGATCCTTTTATCCAGCAGTCCGCAACAAGAACCATGCCTGCGCCGCCTAACCCATATATTACGGGATATTGTCCCCCACGTGACCTGACACCTAGCACTTAGGTGTAGCTCGCTCCGCTCCATCTCTATGTTGTCAGGTACAGTGCTTGGGGTAATAAATACCCCAAGCTCATTCAATGCATAACTAACTGACGTTCACGCATTTACTTTCACATTTATTACTTAATACTCCGGTATGTATTCATACTTACTCTCACACTAGAGCTTGGTCTTGCGATCAAACTCAAAGCGAGGCTAACATGTGTTTATCCTTTGTGTAGGTGCACGGAGGACATCATTGCTAGTCCGAAAGAACCTACATGTGCTTTAGACCGAAAGAAAGTTATTTGCTTCGACAATGATACAGTGAGTGACGTGTTTTTGCATGCAAAAAACCATGTCTACGTGCAATCGAGTAATTACCCCTTTTAGAAGTACCCCCATGCAGTATTCAAAACGTACTATAGATAGCAGGTACTATAGAAATCACGATTCATTTATTTTATAAGATTTTTCCGTAGTTCTTCTTTTAAATAATTGCACGTTAGATTCCAGGAGAACTTGATAGAAAGTCTCAATCTCGGGATGCCTTTCACTGGTAGGTAACGTTTATGCATTCTCGAATAGTTTGGATTTTGCAAATGAGTTGAGACGGGCCAGCTCGACGACATGCACAAACATATGTATAGGATATGATGACCTCGAACTTAATATGATGCAATGCTTGAGATTGGTTCGCGAAAGATTTAAGCTTGGTTCTAGAATCATAAACCGGCTCAAAACAACCGTGTATTCATTCAAGTTGATGAAGTACGTTCAATTCATTTGCAGTTCGAGTTTAGTATATGAATATATTTTGGCACTTAATTGTGTAGTTGTGCATCTCGTAAGGCTTGTAATGTATGATGAGAATTCGATGTCAAGTTTAAGGTGAAAAACTTGTTAATCATGTTATTAAGAAAAAATAATAATAAACCCACACTAATGATGTAGCACATGACGTGTTTTGCATGCAAGAAAACAATGTGTACGTACAATCTTTAATGACCCCTTTTAGAAACTACAGACAACATCCTCTGGAAAACAACATTTCATTTGTTTATATGATTGCTTTGATTAGCTTTCGATCAAGAGTACATAAACGAGTTAATGAAAATGAAAGTTTTTGTGTTTAGATTTACTCAAGGAGGAGAATATGGCTCGGATCGATGTATGCGACATAACTGGTTATCTCAGCGATAGTTTTCGACTCTTTCTCTTACCGCCATCAAATGTGATCACCTAAATTTTGACTAGCTATAGAGTTCGATCGACTCCCTTTAAGATCAAGCTTGAATGGTTATATGCCTCGGGTTCATTCGGTACACGAACTTATAGTTTTTGACTCGAACGTGATCAAGATATAACGTCCTTTAAAGCCAAAAGCAACGAATCAGCCCATGTCATATCATTAATTAAGGTTTAACTAATAACCGCGATGAAAGAAGTATTAATAGCTCATCACTTTCGACGTATAAGAGGCTCAAACATATCATAATCTATCAAAATAAACGAGTTTTTACACATTGTAGCATCATAAAGTATGATATAATTAATACTCTCCCAATCTCAATAGTTGTCTTCCGACAAAAAACACACAGTTTTAGAAAATAATAAATATTACTGTTTTTACTCTCTTACTTTATGTAGAATGATAGTTTTACTCTTAACTAATTAATTAATTTATTCTTTAACGTTTGTAATAATAATTTCAAACAAGGGTAATATGGTAAACTTGATCTAACTTTTCTATCTATTTTTAGTAGTGGACAATTAAAATGAGACATCTCGAAAAGGAAACATGAACGATTAGAGATGGTGCATAGGCGGAGCCATGTGAAGACTAGGAAGGGCCATGGCCTCTCCTGGGATTTGTCATATTTACATTATATACCCTGGTTCTCATGCATAATTTATGTTATAAACCTTAAACTTTTTAAATAAATTATGATTTGGTCCTCCTAAGTTTCATGAATTACCTTTCGGCCTTTCTAGAAAAATTGACCAAGCTCCGCCACTGTAATGGATGGAGTATATGAATAAACTATTTGCATTGTTTATGTGATATCTTCTAGCTCCAACTATATGGGGAAAATGGTTTGAGTGGAAGCAAGAAGCGTAATGAGAGGATGATTGTACGCTATAATTTAATTGGATAGTGATGTGGAAGAAGGATTAACGTTCGTTTAACTAATGATTAAGTTAAGCAAGTTTGTTAACTTCCAAGCAGTCTTAATAACGATTAACTAATCTCTAGAAATTAGAACCTGCTGGACTTTCATTGACTCCTAATACGTGGCCCTCTAATTACCCATCCCATGCACTAATATTCTAATTAACCAATAGTCTTTTGATAATTAAGTAAGCAAGTCAACTCACACATGTACTTATCTAAGTATTATATTTCTTTTTCTTTTCTATCGACACATTTGCTTATCAAATCAACTTTTTGATTATTAACGTAAATATTTAATAAACAATGATATTTCAAAGCATAAAGTTTGTTTGGTGAAATTGAAGGGTTTGGAGTAGTCCAAAGGTCATTAGGCCCGAAGGGTTATAAGACTCGTTGATAGGATTTCGATCTGTTGTACATTTGTGAATAGATCAGTTGTTATTAGGGCATGATCATCTAAAGTAAGCTTAGCTACCAAAGCATAATGTTGCTTCTTTTCTCAATATTCTTATAGATGCTGCCGGCCCTGGTAGCGGGCGAGCCGGGCGACCGCCTAGGGCATCAAAAATTTGGGGGCATCAAATGTTAGGTTCGTGTTACATTAGATTAATTAAAAATAGTGCAGGATCAAGTTTTGAACAAAAGTTGGAAGCTTTGGACAATGGCGGAAAAAAATTGGACGGAGAAGAAATGAGTTGCAGTATTAAATTGCTAGATTGTGGGGCCAAACTAGTTTTTCTTTTATGAGGAGTGCTATACTCACTTACATTTTACAAAATTTCTCCCACACAATGAGGTAGCATGCATCTTAGCCACTCATGTGAGAGCATTAATTGACCAAGTGAGAGCATTGGGTGGCTAAGATGCATTCCACCTCATATTGTGGGAGAAATTTTGTAAAATGTGAGTGAGTCTAGCACTCCTCCTCTTTTATTACTTTCTTCAGTAGGGGTTAAATGGGCCTTTTAATTTACTCCGTATTTATTTTAGTTTGCTCAAAAAAATTTGTTTATTTTAGTTGTTACAAAATAAATGTCTTAGATTAACTCATTTAATTTATACTACTTATTCTCAAAATTATTGTTTTAGACTCGGTTGATAGACCACTTATTTTGAAAAATGTTGTGTTTAAATCCTAAAATGTTGGAAATCCAGATTATGGTCATCAATATAAATGATATAAGGATTATTTGTTTTTAGGAGTAGCCTAGTGACTTTCGGGTTTGGGTTGTGTTATGTCTTTTAGAATGGCAATATTTTACAAATTACACCACATATCTCACATGTCTTCGGTGAGACTTGAGCCCACAACCTATAGTTTGATGGACCACTCACATAACACTGGGCCAAGAGGCCTTTGGTGGTTTGGGTTGTGGTAAGGTTTGTGTACATTATAGTTGTTTCATACACCGCCACAGCAGGAAAGGGTGTATATTGTTGTTGTGTTTTAGGAAAATGCACAATGTATTGTTATAGAAAATCTTTGTTGGAATTGTAATTTGTAGTTTATATCATTATATAATAGGACTATATTTATAAAATAAGTATTGGTACGGGGATGAATCGCCAAGCATGAATTTTCAAATATGTTATTTGTTAGGGGCATCTTTTCATGAGCTCGCCCAAGGCATCTGAAAACTCAGGACCGGCCCTGATAAAAACCATACACGAGATCCAAATACATTGCCTAAACGAGAGTATCATAAATAAAATGTTAAAGAAGAACGATTCAACCAATAAGGAAAATCCACACTAGATGGTGCGTTAGCATGAAAATCTGAAGTGATTCAAACATAAAGTTCTGATTGCCTATGGCATGTCTCAGCCATGCATATCTCGTGTACTAATTTCTAGTGCCTATGGCTTGTCTCAGCCATATCTCGTGTTCTAATTTCTAGTCATATATAGAGCAACCATAAACAAAAAATTTGACGCCACATGAGAAACACAAATTTCAAAAGCATAAACAAGATTCATACTAAGGCTCACTATGTACTAAGTATCATATGAAGAAAATAAATATTGTGTCAATTGAACCAATACATGACAACCCCCACATGATAGTATAGAATTACCATTGGCGGCCACTATTGATTTTGGAAAGTCAAGATTCAACGTAATGATTTATGACAAAAGAGAGGCAAGTGATGAGTGAAACACGAAACTCTCTCCTGTAGGGCCCTCTTTCCGTAAGCCGGTGAGGAGTAAGGGCTTCCCGACCAATTTGACTCTCTGACCGCAGTTATAGTTATTTATGTGGTATCCCGAGATTGAAGAGATCAAATTCCTCCACGGAACACATAGAAACAAAGATATGAACTGGGTATATAGAAATGGAAAAGATATGTATCCAATTCATTAAAATGAGAAGCTTTTTCTGTAGAGATTCCTACGGCCCAACATCTCACCAAGTCCAACATATAAGCCCAACTGAGGTTCCATTCTAAAACCAATTGGTGATAGAAGGAGTAGCCCACCAAGCTTATATGTTAACTTTGAGATTATAATTCTACCGATGTGGGATTGGGTTTGTACACCCAACAATCCTCCCCTCAAACCCAAACCACCATGGGCCTCCCCTTCGACTATAGCCACGATCCCACCTTTTCCATACCGCCGACCTTTACCATCGGAACACACCGCCTTTTACCGGCTTCCTTTCGGTACAAGGTTTACCGGGATCCACTAATACCGTCGAACCGGAGTCTAATCGAGGGAACACCATCCACATCATCACTGGGCCCAACCTGGCTCTGATACCACTTGTAGAGATTCCTACGGCCCAACATCTCACCAAGTCCAACATATAAGCCCAACTGAGGTTCCATTCTAAAACCAATTGGTGATAGAAGGAGTAGCCCACCAAGCTTATATGTTAACTTTGAGATTATAGTTCTACCGATGTGGGATTGGGTTTGTACACCCAACAATCCTCCCCTCAAACCCAAACCACCATGGGCCTCCCCTTCGACTATAGCCACGATCCCACCTTTTTCATACCGCCGACCTTTACCATCGGAACACACCGCCTTTTACCGGCTTCCTTTCGGTACAAGGTTTACCGGGATCCACTAATACCGTCGAACCGGGGTCTAATCGAGGGAACACCATCCACATCATCATTGGGCCCAACCTGTCTCTGATACCACTTGTAGAGATTCCTACGGCCCAACATCTCACCAAGTCCAACATATAAGCCCAACTGAGGTTCCATTCTAAAACCAATTGGTGATAGAAGGAGTAGCCCACCAAGCTTATATGTTAACTTTGAGATTATAGTTCTACCGATGTGGGATTGGGTTTGTACACCCAACAATCCTCCCCTCAAACCCAAACCACCATGGGCCTCCCCTTCGACTATAGCCACGATCCCACCTTTTTCATACCGCCGACCTTTACCATCGGAACACACCGCCTTTTACCGGCTTCCTTTCGGTACAAGGTTTACCGGGATCCACTAATACCGTCGAACCGGGGTCTAATCGAGGGAACACCATCCACATCATCACTGGGCCCAACCTGGCTCTGATACCACTTGTAGAGATTCCAACGGCCCAACATCTCACCAAGTCCAACATATAAGCCCAACTGAGGTTCCATTCTAAAACCAATTGGTGATAGAAGGAGTAGCCCACCAAGCTTATATGTTAACTTTGAGATTATAGTTCTACCGATGTGGGATTGAGTTTGTACACCCAACAATCCTCCCCTCAAACCCAAACCACCATGGGCCTCCCCTTCGACTATAGCCACGATCCCACCTTTTCCATACCGTCGACCTTTACCATCGGAACACACCGCCTTTTACCGGCTTCCTTTCGGTACAAGGTTTACCGGGATCCACTAATACCGTCGAACCGGGGTCTAATCGAGGGAACACCCATCCACATCATTGTTGGGCCAAACCTGGCTCTGATACCACTTGTAGAGATTCCTACGGCCCAACATCTCACCAAGTCCAACATATAAGCCCAACTGAGGTTCCATTCTAAAACCAATTGGTGATAGAAGGAGTAGCCCACATAGCTTATATGTTAACTTTGAGATTATAATTCTACCGATGTGGGATTGGGTTTGTACACCCAACATTTTCAACATCCATATGATCTAGTAAAGTAAATTGGTGCTGCCAATATAATAAAAGCAGATCTTGCCTCTTGGTCCATGTTATCCCAAGAAGGTAAGAACTCCAACCTGTCGAATGCTTTTTCGGCCAAATACGATATACAAGTGGGACCTCCACTATGCGCAAGCAGTGCGGAAAACCGTTTCTTTTTTCCATTTTGAAACAACGTGGCGAAATATGGTTCTACCAGGAAACCTTGGATTTTTTTACCATTTAAAAATTGACTGCTAAATCTTTTGCATATGAGGTTGACATATCATGAGGCTGAAAGACCATAAACTAAAAGTGTTTCACACATCTTATACATGATTCACAACTTTCGCTCAACAACAACAATGTTAGCCAATCCCGCTTGAGCGGGGTATTGGGGAGATTGTATGACCGATAACTTTCGAAATTGCTTAATAAATCTAAAAACATTCATTCTTATAATCTGTACTTAGGTTTATAATTATGATGGGTTAATTATTTGAAAATTATCATACTTGCCACATTTTGTTATTTTATGTAATGAACTATTTTTTTTTTCTTATTGTGTGTACTGAACTTTCAAATTTCGATTATTGTGTGTATTTTGTGATTATTTAGCCATGTAAAATGACCATTTAACCCTTCGAAATTTGAAAAAAGTAAGGGTAAAATGGCTACAAAATACACACAATAATCGAAATTTGACAGTTCAGTACATACAATAAGGAAAAAAAAAATTCGGTACACACAATAACAAAAAATGACAAGTATGATACATTTTCAAGCAATTAACCAATTATGATATATCCCAAAGACATAAACTTTGCTTGTACATGATTGATAACTTTTGAAACTGCTCAAATGATGATAAATCTAAAAACATGGACTATCATAATCTTTACCTAGGTTTATAATTACGACATGTCGCGAAGACATAAACCAAATACTAGCTTGAGACTTATTAAACTAACGAATAAAACATGAAATCGAATAATTTTTCTTCATCACAAGTTTTAGTTGAAGTAAAAGAAAAGAAAGAAACAAAGAAAAAAAAATGCATTGTTGGTCTAATAAAATCTCGAGAATTTGTGCGGCTCACTTGGATTCATAATTGACCAATGTAAAATCAAGAAATAATAGCACATAAACCTATATATAATTTGGAGCATCAAAGATGGATCCAACGGGGTAGAATGCTGACACGTATACTCCTTCGTCGACATTCTTTAACATGTATTTTTACGAGGAAACATGCATGGATTATTATAATCATAGATTGCATATCTAATGTCTTCATGCACAATATCAAATTATATAAAATAAAGAAATCTTTGCACATATATAATAGGATGGTTGGATGTAGACAAGTATACACAAGTCATTTTGGAACTTGAAGCTTTTGGTCAATCGATTTTCTCCCAAGCTTTCTATATTTTATTATTTTGCAAAAGCTAAACTCTCATTGGTTTCTAGGATCTGCTTAATACAAGTAGTTCAACACTTGTTCATAACACTTTGCCTTTGGCCTCCAACCATCCATAACCACCACCACATTAATCACCATTGTCGCCGTTCTCGTCACATAACCATATATCATCATCATGAAGGTGAGATATGATAGTTTTTGTAGGCTGACATTTGCATTTATAAGGTTTGCATAGTTTTTTGCATGCATGTTTTGCATAGTTGATAATGTGTTATATATTGGTCTTATTGCAGCTTTTTGGTTGGATGCAAAGTAAATTCAATGGACAAGGACAAAAACACTCCAATGCTGCTAAGGCTGCTCGTAAGTAACCATTCTTAAATGAACTTTACATGATCAAACTTGAATAATAGCATTCATTAAATTTGAAATTCGAATAATAATTTATGTATTGCATTCTGTAGATCACACCAGGCAAGAGCCCCCGAAAGAAGAGTTTAGCGATTGGCCACAAGGGCTGCTAACAATAGGAACGTTTGGAAACAACGATCTACCAGTTGAAACGGAAGATATCCAAGAAACTCCCATTACAGAAACATCGTCGCCTGATCTTTCTGAATTCACACCTGAAGAGATTGGAAAACTTCAAAATGAGTTAACAAAGCTTTTATCCAAGAAACAAGAAATCCCTGCTGATCTCCCGTTGGATAGATTCCTTAACTGCCCATCAAGCTTAGAGGTCGACCGTAGACTTTCTGTCACAGCCAATACCGAAGTGAATGAGAAAGAGGAAGATATTGATCGCACCATTAGAGTTATTCTTGGGAGGTGCAAGGATATTTGTGTGGATAGTGGTAAGAAAACAGTCGGGAAGAAATCAATCTCTTTCCTTTTGAAGAAGATTTTCGTATGTAGCAGCGGGTTTCCAACAATTCCTAGTTTGCATGATCCACTTCCCGAATCAAGAATGGAGAAGGTAATATACTAACCTTGTTTTTCTGTTTTTTTTGTGTGTGTGTGTGTGTGTTTTTTATTTTTTTTTATTATTTATTTATTTATTTTTTTTATTTTTTATTTTTTATTATTTATTTTTTTTCCTGCTTAATGTATCTACGTACTTTTTCATTTGTTACATTTTAGATATCGTACATCTTTTTGTACATTTGAGTCATTAAAAAATGGCTTTGTGCCCCATTTGGTCTAAATTTTTTACGTTATATATTGTTAGTTTGTTTTCTTGTTTGTTTTCTTGAATTCTAAGTATGAGTTTTGGTAATTGCAGATCTTAAGGGCTATGCTCAAGAAAAAGATCAACCCTCAACATTCTCAAGCATCATCGGCACGGAAGTTCATTGAGGGAAGACGACCAATCAAGAACGCGAAAATTATAGAGGACGAAAATGAGAATGAAAGGTCAAAATGGGTCAAGACAGATTCCGAATGTAAGCGTTTTTGTTATTGAAAGTCTACTTCTTTTTCTCGATCTTGTGAAAAAAAGGGTATTGATAAGTTTAGTATGAATTTTTGCAGATATCGTGTTAGAGATATGAAGCCGCGCCCGAGTTACTAAAATCTTGTAAAGATCTTCCAACGAACACGACGAAAGTTGTATCTTTTTCTTGCTGATGTTTGAGGGTTTTAAGGTGAACCTTGGTTTTTTTCTCAACTGCATTAACAAGGATAGATGACCAAATGTTGAGATCTGTAAAGCAAAGGCTTGTTTCTTTGTTTGTTTGTTTTTTCATGCTTGTATCCATTTTCATGGGTCCAAATGCATGTTATATGTTGTATTATATATATGGGAAAAACTCACCCATTAAAACTCACCCACTCATGTCTTGTTTTGTTTTATGATATTGGACCCATTTCTCATCAAACCAATGCATACTATCTGAGTATGTAGTTTAGGAGAAAATAATTGGATTACAAGTTTTGACAAATAGTTTTGAAATGGGTTTGTATGTATACGTTGTATGAATAAAACTTTGCTTGTTATTTGTGTTACATGATCTACTAAAAAATGTTATTGTAAAATGTATGTGATAAAAGGCATTTACTCCTCCTTTATATAATCTTATGTTTGTTTTGCCCTAAACTATCACGGGTAAGGATCCGGTGAGAAGAAAACTTAAAATGAGAAGGATGAGAAATAACTACAAACACACATTTGAGATGCATCGACTTGATTTAGATGCATCTCCATTCATTTAAATGCATCACAATTAGTTTCGAAAGTGATTTTAAAGTGAAAATGATGCAAAGTAATACATAGGATTCGTCTAAATTGATGAAATGCATCTAATATATGTATATGTATCTAAGTTTTTGGTAGAGAATATTTTATAGTGCATCTAAAAGATAAGGGATGCATCTAATTCAAGTCGATGCATCTCTAATGTGTGGTTATTGTTAGTTCTCATCCTTCTCATTTTAAGAATTCTTCTCATTTGATCCTAAGTCCAACTATCACATCCCCAATGTAGAGATAATGAATATTTCAATGAGTATTTACAATAACAAAATGTTAAACTACAAAAGATATCTCTAAATATGTGTATCATTAACATCAAATGGTGAATAGTTTAGCCATTGTAGAATGAAGATTTATAAAACATTTGTTCTGTCTTGAAAGACTTGAACATTCATAAGATATTGTACTTGACTAAAAGCTAGAAAACTAGTATCATCGTGGAAATTTGAACTAACCTAATTAGTTTTTCTCTAATAAAAAGAGGCTTTTTAGATGTCCACAACTATACCTTAAGTTATAAAGATAATAACTAGAAACAATAATTAGAATGTTAAAACACTTTTCCAACTTGTGCCTTGAATATATTGAACCCAATGAATATAGAAAGACAATTTATAGGATTATATTCCTGCAAGTCTTTCAACTTTTCCACAAGATATGAAACTTTACTGCTAGAAGTCTTTCAATCTGGATTCCAGTCATCCTACCGTCTTCCATGGTTTTTGGGTCCCAATACCATCTTCCACAGTGTATGGGGGAGGTTGAGATGTAGCCAGCCTTACCCCTACATAAGGTAGAGAGGCTGCTTCCGGTTCTACCAAAGGTAGAAAAGGACCTCCGGCCTTGCAAGGGGTGAGGATCGAACCCTTGACCTCTGTCTCCAGAGGCAAAGGGTGTTAACCACTTGATCCAAGCCTTGCTCTTAATTCCAGTCATCCTACACATACAATAAAAAAAGGAATGATTCATAAAGATGGTTAAAAAGTAAGAAGAAAAGAGAATAACACATAGATAATGGAAGCCTGCGTGTTTATATGAGGGCTGCAACTCAATAAGATCTTTCGGGACAGGCCACTTTGGGTTGGGGTTTTCTGGACGAGCTAATGTTTCGGGACTTTGCATCTCATATAAGTTTTCACAACCAGGGAAAGTACACTTTTCACTGTTTAATGCAACGCAGTCCAGGCACAAAAGACGCCTACCTGGCGTTATGACAGGTAGACGGCACCACTCTTGACATCTGTAAACGACGATGAATTGAGATAGATATAGATGTCTTTGATGTGTGTTTGAAAAGTGATTTTGAAATACTAAATAATCAGAATCAGATGAACGGCTGAAAAAATAAAATAAAATGGAGAAGGTATGTTATTTTATTGTGCCATTTAGATGATCAGTCTCATTGCAGTTGGTATGAAACTGATTCTTTGAACAATTATTACAACGAAATAAGTAAATATAGAAAGGTCACAACCATAAACAATTGAATCTTACCTCATACAGTTTCCACCAAATAGAATGTTATATCTTATAAAAGTATACTCCTCCGAAAGGGGATCCAGATCATTTCCACCAAGATATCCATTGTTTCTTGAATATGTTCTCCGGCATCTGTTACTTTCATATGTCCAGCCACACAGCAAGATAACCTCACATTTCTAATAAGGGTACTTCTGAACTTTCATTGCTTTGGGTTCAACAAACTCTCAACATGTGAAGGATCATTCCAATCAGCCATAAGTATATTTCTCCGCACATTAACAACCAATTCATTATAAGTCTCCGCATGCTCTTTGTTAAAATTAATAAAAGTCACCTTTTTATACAGGGAGGAATCATCAGTAAATCTTTTTTTCTAGCACTAATCATGCACCTCCTGAGTAACTGTAACAATCAGGCCCGACCCTCTTCCATTTTAGCCTCAAATGGCCTAAGAATGCCCGAATCCCATGAATGCTGATCCAATCCGTATGCTTCTTCTCTGAGGAACTTAAGCATGGGTTGGAGATTCTAAAGTTGGACTATTTGGAGTATTAGGAGTGGGTGTTCCGGTCAACAACCAACGACTAGAAGCAGTTAATGAAATTGATAACTGTAATTTGTTTGTCAAATTCAAACTTGAACCAAGGGTGTGACCTTTATCAAAAACAACTCTGGGCCAATGAACTTGCATCAAAACACTTCGCTTTTTGTGGGCTCTCCATTCAGCACTTAGACGACTGAAAGTCGTGATGACAACATCATAGTCCCAAGCAATATTACGAACCAAAGGCTTTTTACGATCAGCCCATACATACACATGTAATTGGCCAGGTATCATTTGGTGAAGTTAGATGTATTAACAAGTTAAAATGGGTCAAATTTTTAGAGTTCGGGTCAAAATGGGTTGGTGGGCTCGGCTTATCGATTCAATGTTTATGGATTCTATAATGGGATGGAACCGAGTGGGTGTCACTCCATGATGGACCTGGTAACGGTAATAGTAGTTTGCTTCCCATGCTGGATATTACGGCAATTTCCACTTTTTTGACATGCAAGTCTTTGAGTTCTTTTATTACTTTGCGAGCTCGAACAACAAGCAAGGCAAGTACTTTTTAGGAATTCGCCTTACACTTGATCCGGTTATATCCAGCCAAATACCAGGATATTCCGGCCATGACCCGGCTATTTCCGGCCAAGACCCGGATATTCCGGCCATGACCCGGCCATTTCCGGCCAATATCCGGATATGTCCGGCCAAGACCCGGATATTCCGGCCATGACCCGGCTATGTCCGGCCAATACCCAGCTATTACGGCCAATATCCGGCTATGTCCGGCCATGACCCGGCTATTACGGCCAATATCCGGGTATGTCCGGCCATGACCCGGCTATTCCGGCCAATATCCGGATATGTCCGGCCAAGACCCGGATATTCCGGCCATGACCCGGCTATGTCCGGCCAATACCCAGCTATTACGGCCAATATCCGGCTATGTCCGGCCATGACCCGGCTATTACGGCCAATATCCGGGTATGTCCGGCCATGACCCGGCTATTCCGGCCAATATCCGGATATGTCCGGCCAAGACCCGGATATTCCGGCCATGACCCGGCTATGTCCGGCCAAGACCCGGATATTCCGGCCATGACCCGGCTATGTCCGGCCAATACCCGGCTAATACGACCAATATCCGGCTATGTCCGGCCATGACCCGGACAGATCCCCGTTAGATCCGAGGTACTTTAGTGGAAGCGTTTGGTTGGAGTATCATATTGTCGTCGATTCTCAGAAGGTCTAGCCACGCAAGTTAAGCTTGAATCTTATAGGTTTTGGTTAAGCAGTTGTTGTGTTAAGCTCCTACTTAAAAGTTAAGCTTGTAAATTTGTTTGTTTTTTTTTAATCATATTAGACTTATTTTTTCGAAAACTGATGCCATGTTCTGCTTGTCTCGTGTATGCATTCCTGGTGCTGTAGCCATACAATATGAACCTTGCACCATGTTATTTTACATTATAATGAAAATTGACATGATGAAACTGGAAATGAGCAAAGTGACATTTTAGGAAAATTGACATGATTGTTGTTGCCTGTAGATAACTTTGATTGCAGAGCCTCATCATTAGTGCCGTTGGTTTGTCTATAGTTTTTAGGATGGATTATGTTGCCGATAAGTTCTGAGTTACCAAGAGGTTGTGGATGAGTTATTAGTTCTTGTTGCTTGTATGAGGAAAGTTTCAAAACAAGATAGATGTTGTTGGCAACGGAACTCAATTGTCATTAGTTGCATCTTGAAGGTTCATTCAGTAGTTCATGTTAGATAATTCGGGATAGTGTATTTGTAAATTTCATTTACATGTAAGTTTATTCCAAAAAGTTGCATTAACATCTGACTATTAATCCAATTCTTTTGACAGCTGAATTTGGAAGCGATGGGGCTAGTCAGGGTTACACGAAACCCTGTGGTTCTTTCGACTGTATGTCAATTACCATTGTGTGTTGCGTGTAATGTAATGTTTTAAAGCATTGTTATTATTCATAGTTGTTTCTTTCTGATTTCAGGATAGAGGTGGGTGCTCTGTAGAGGACTTCTGTAACCAGATACACATTAGCTTGGTGAAGGAAGTCAAATATGTGTGTCGGGCTCGAATGCAAAGTGGGCTGCCGGGTTGGTTTGTTTACGACTGGCTTTGCCTGAAATATTTGTTCAATTTTATTAAGACTTAAATGATGCCAAATACGATCCGCAAAATTATATTCTTAAAATAAATAATCTAATTGAAAGAAAAAAAAAAAAAAAAAAAAAAAAAAAAAAAAAAAAAAAAAAAAAAAAAAAAAAAAAAAAAAAAAAGGGTCTATTCATTGAAAATAATACACTTTGGTGACTTTTTACCCATTTGACCCGTTTCCCTTTTTAGCTACGTTTTGTGTACTTATTTGACCCTTTCATAAGTAAATGCGGAAAGATCACCACTCGACACCCTTGCCACAGGCATACTAACACCAATGCTGGAGGTTAAGGGAACGACTTTGCTGAGGTTTCATGTCTCAGCAGGGAAAAATTGCATACAACGATAAAGTTATTGATATTTTACCATCTTCCATATCCCATCGATTTTGGTTCACGCGATGTGTTCGAATGTAAAAACTAAAAGAGAAGTTCTAGAAAAAACATATATTTTGTTACAATGAATATGGTCAATAGACAAACATCATAACATGCATATAACATCAACTATAGCAATTTTTAAGGTTACTTGTTACTCTATTGTGGTTGAAACAATTTATATATATATTTGATGATTTTGCACCCAACAGAAGAAGGAAAGTGAAGGAAGAGGTCGGTTTAAGATGCATATAACTGGCCCTGATCGAATTGCTGATAGAGTAAAGAAGGCTCCTTTGAAGAATTAGAGTCAAGTGGCCACGTCTAGTTGGCGGCTAGGTGGCTTCAAGGTTTTTCTACTTATTGGAAGCTGGTATTATGCAGATGAAAAATATTAAATCTTGAGAGCATTTTCATGTTACCAGATGTTTACTACTACATGGAAGCTTAAATGAATTGTTTTTGTATTGTTTGCATTGATCATAACTAATATATTACTGGATGACTGTGTTGTGATGTAGAATGAAGGAAACATACTATCTGTGGATGTCGTTCTTGTTTTTATAAAGTTTTTACCTGTCATCTCTATGACAGTGTAATGATTCTTGCTGTGTTTCTGTATTTTTATAAAGTTAGATGTGCTAACATGAGTTTGATTCGGTACCAAGCTAATATGGGTCAAATTTACAACCCAGTTCAAAATGAGTTGGTGCCGAGTGGGTGTCACGCCATGATGGACCTGGTAACAGTAGTCCACTTCGGGTGCTGGATATAAAGGCTAAAACAACCATCATCATATCATGTGAAAAGGACACAATAACCTATTTTGAAATCGATAACCTAAGGCTTGTTCAATGAACATTATTACTATTATAGTTTGACTCTTCTCATTATCTCATAGGATGGGAGTCACATCACCTAGTTGTATTCAATGGACTTAATATAGTCAAAGACTCTTATCATAGGATGGAAGTTACATCACCTATTTTTTCCAAATAGATAACTGAAGACTAAAAGGACACCTAAAGAACTTGATAAAAAGCCAGAAAATAACAAAATTTTCCAAGATCTAGAGCCCAGAAATGTCATCTTCATCTCCCTCAAAAAGCTCATGGGGTGCCAATATCACTCAGACAGTAAGTTGTCATAGTTAAAGAAGAGGCAGTTTTCATTTTTTTGACATAAAAGTCTAAGTTCTTTATTACTTTTTCTGCATATTTAAGTGTTTCTGTTCTTAGAAAATAAGCAATTTTAAGTAAGGACATGGGTAGGTGCTTATAAAGTTCTTATAAGCTATATGTTATACAAGCTGAAATTGTGCAATTCTAAACACCCTTTATATTTATAATAATCCCTTTTCATTCTTTATTCACTCATACTCCATTTCTAATTTGATGAATTCTTGTTTTTTGATCATTTGATATCAACTTCAGGTGTTGAGTTGATATGCTACCCGAGTGCATTTAATTATAACCACAGGATCAATGCTTTGGAAGCTCGAACAACATGCAAGGCAAGTACATTATAGCAAATCACCTTACACTTGATTTAGCCTCAAAGAATCGGGTTGCCTTGCAATAAATCAGCATTGGTGCAATGGGATCAAAAATGATGATTTGTAACCCCGTTTTCGTTTTTATTAAACTTCAGGGCAATTGATAACCAGGTAGTCACACCAGCTAGACATGTTATCTGTACTTTATGGAATACTAAGCAGTGTTATTTTCACGTTTACTCAAAGATCTATATAGCAACTTGCTCACCATCGCGAAACTCCAGTGGTTCCTACGAGATATGGGGCCATTCTACTCTAGTTGCTCCGGTAATATGCGTTTAACTTCTAACACTCTTACTACTTCACCGGTTCCCATTTAGCAACATGAGATAAGAGGGTTTTTTTTATTTATTTATTTATTTATTTTTTATTTTTTTTTCCCTAATAAAAGGTGGAAGTCCTAATTTGTGTCGATAACTTATGAATGAGTCGATTCGGAATTGTGTTTTTTAAAATGGCTTAAATAAAACAAACCAAAGATTTTGACATTCAGTTGAACCCATTTTGACTTGTTACATAGATCCAGTACTAAACATGCCTGATGCATTAGAATATTCAATCCTTGGTTCATCTGGTTTTACACTATTTTTCCAGGATGGCAAAGTTGTTGGCAAGCTAGAACACGAGGAAGGGGTATTGATTGCTGAGATTCACCTTTCCGCAATAAATCATCAAAGGTGATCTGCATACATACCCCTTTACCATAGTCCACATAAAACTTCAAATTATCTGATAACGTTTCATATGATCCAGGCAGTGTATCCCATTACAAAAACATAGGCGACATGCCATTTACAAGCTTCTTCAGGTAGATGAGCAAACGCCATGAAAATTACAGATGTAAAGACTGCGTTATGCAGAACGAAGATTATGGTAATAGTGACTTTTTATAAGTCCGAAAAAAGTTCAAGAACTCAAGATTGCTCCTGTTGTGCTATTTCAATCAAAATAAGCTGCAATACAGCATAACTTTAACACGTTTTGAAGTAAAATAAAATACATCACCAACGCAAATAAACAAAGTGTGAAAACAGGATGCGAGTCAAGAACATTGTTGCGAATTCTAAATAACATTCTTCCAATTCAAGCAACAGAGTAACTTTAACATTAAAATTTTCCGAATCACTTAAATCTAGTCACGCTTGCTGATGCAGTCAAGTGCTCGTCAATTTCCTCAGTGGAGAGCACATGAAAAACTGGATTCTCCTTTCGCGCAACTCCAACCTGCCCACGAAAACCATAAAGTCCCTCATTATCATACCAACAAACTCTAAAACATATTCATTTCTAATTTTCTATGTTCATTAATATAAAGGAAAATTACAACATAAAATCCCATGTACACTCAAGGTAAGACTAAAGTGGAAAAGTTTCACAGCGCTTTTTCACTAAACTGAAAGTGTTCTCTCACATTTCATATATAAAAATCATTTCTATATTTTACCATTGTCACTAATGATTTATATACTTTTTATCCCAAATGGGTTCCATCAGAAAGACGTGTGTCACAAAACTCAGATCAAGGCCTAGTGCTCCACTTCCATCCATCAGAAGAGTCATACAGTCATCATCAATTCATCATGCTGGAAGGTAGCCAGTGATTCCACCTATATAAAATGCAAGTGACTTAAGATTGCCATTCAAACTATAAACTCATTAGATGTGACAAATTCGTTTTCAAATACTTATGAACAGGTCGATTTGGGTTCTGTTATAATTCAATCAGGTATGACATGTATATGCTCAAGAAACTGAGAAAATATTAGCACTTTTTCTGGAGATGCGTTAAATTCAGAACAAGCCTTGCTTCTCCCAAAGGGAGAAACAAGATCATCAAACTCCTTGTCCTCATAGCGCATTATTTGCAAATTCAGGCAGCACTTTTTCTAACATCGTGTAGACAAACTGTCTACATCCTACCTCCCTCATATCATGTATATGCATGATTCAGTATTGTCGTTGCCTATAGAAATACAAATAGGGTCGGTTTTATCATATACTATGTCTTGAAGACTTTTGTTGATATTGATATAAAGTGCATTCATAATACTAAGTCAATGTGATATTAAATATGTAGGTCTCAAAGTGCAATGAGCGGGAAGGACTGAGTGACCGCTTTAGAAGTTGATCGTGATTCGTGGATGAGGGTCAAAATCTGCTGTTTTTTCATCACACGAGTTGACGAGTCATGAGAACAACGAGAAAGCAAGAAAGTGGAGCCGAATAGTAAAGTGTGAGAAACCAGCAAGGTTGAGCACATGGCGAACCCCCCACCCACAGTTTTTTCAAAAGGGAAAACTAGGGGTGTTCATTGGTTCGGCTCTCGGGTTTTCGGTTGTACGGTTCGGGTTCATCGGTTTGAAAATTCGTAAAGTCAAAACTAAAATCAAACCAAACCAATTTAGAACGAATAAAACCAAATCAAACACTAAATTATAATTCAGTTTGGTCTCGGTTAAAACGAAAAAAACTAAATTCATGAATCATGTACACTTCATAAAATAACATATCAAAAAGTCTCATAAATGTTTGAAGTAAATAAAAACCTTGAAGTTCAAATAAGATTAACAAATCAAAATGTCTCGTAGGTGTTGAAGTAAATATAAAAAATAAAAGTCTAATAAACCAAAAAGTTTAGCATTTGAAAGGAACTAAGTTAAAAGAAAACAAAATGAAAGTTTCTTCGACAAAAGTCATAAGTATATAACAATGTGTTAATATACAATTACAAAACTAAGAGTTCTCGGTACCCAGCGTTTTCGCTGATGTGTTCCCGGAAAACGCAACCGGACAACGCCAAGAGGTACCGTGGCTCGCGTTTTCGAGTTCTAAGCCGTCGTGACCAGCCCAAATGGTCCTGGAAAATGCAACCGGACGACGCCACCACGGTACCATGGCTCGCATTTTCGGTCGCGTTTTCCCGTAGTTTGAAGTTAAAAGAAAACAAAATGAAAATTTCTTCGACAAAAGTCTTCAGAATTTCTAAAAGTCTTTAAAAGCATTGATATTCCATCTTCAACAATCTAAAACCGATTTGACTTCACTCATTGCTTCTTTTATGAGACAAAAAGTTACATAAGTATATAACAATGTGTTAATATATACAAATACAAAGCTAAACTTTCAAAAAAAGTGTGACTAAGATAACGAACTTCCATTTTACTCATTTGGGTCACTGCACTTAAAAATATACGTACACTTCAGTGAACTTGCAAAAGCACGACATTTATGTTACTTAACTTATTTAAAAATATGCATTCAAGTTACTCATATTAACACTAAAATTATAAAATAGTAATCTAAGTGTTAGTTCTTATAAGTTCAGTAATCCACATAAAAAATAAAAATTTATTACCTTAAGCATGTGCTCTCCTCTGTCCCAAATTATAAGTCCATTTTCTTGTTTTTAGTTGTCTCAAAACATTTGTCCATTTCCTATTTCAACCAATCAAATGACACTTTAGTGGAGAGCAAAGAAATGTGATTGGTGAATAAATTAGTTAGTGAGAATTTATTAAACTTTGTGCAAAGTCAAAATGGACTTATAATTTGGGACGGATGGAGTTTTTTTTTGTTTTTTTTTTTTTTTGTTTTTTTTTTTTTTTTGTTTTTTTTTTTTT